>CAUYLG010066396.1:0-203528 GCA_963573385.1 Cacajao melanocephalus
ACAGACACTTTTCAAAAGAAGACATATATGAGGCCAACAAACATATGAAAAAATGCTCATCATCACTGGTCATTAGAGTAATGCAAATCAAAACCGCATTGAGATACCATCTTATGCCAGTTAGAATGGCCATCATTAAAAAATCTGGAGACAACAGATGCTGGAGAGGATGTGGAGAAATAGGAACAGTTATACACTGTTAGTGGGAGTGTAAGTTAGTTCAACCATTGTGGAAGACAGTGTGGCGATTCCTCAAGGACCTAGAAATAGAAATTCCACTTGACCCAGCAATCCCATTACTGGGTATATATCCAAAAGATTATAAATTGTTCTATTATAAAGACACATGCACACGTATGTTCCTTGCGGCACTGTTTACAATAGCAAAGGCCTGGAACCAACCCAAATGCCCACCAATGATAGACTGGACAAGGAAAGTGTGGCACATACACACCATGGATTACTATTCAGGCATAAAAAATGATGACAAAGGACATGGATGAAACTAGAAACCATCATTCTCAGCAAACTGACACAGGAACCAGAAAATCAAACACTGCATGTTCTCACTCATAGGCGGGTGTTGAACAGTTAGAACACATGGACACAAGGAGGGGCACATCACACACTGAGTCTGCTGGGGAGGGGACTAGGGGAGGGATTAAATGGGAGAAAAGCCAGAAATAGGTGAAGGGGGAATGGAGGCAGCAAACCACATTGTCATGTATGTACCTATGCAACAATCCTGCATGATCCACACATGTACCCCAGAACCTAAAGTACAATTAATATATATATATTAAAATTAAAAAGAAAAAAAGAAATTCAATAAAATTGTGTAAAATAGTAAAGAACTGGATTAACAAAGTAGAGTTTTAGACCAATATTTCACAATGAACAAGTTTACATATTTCCATCTTTAACATTTTTACTTTCAGGTCTTTGAGATTCAGAATTGGTAGTTTTTATTATTTATTAATTTTTATTTTTAATTATTTTAGATATATAATAATTGTATTTATGAGGATGTAATATCTTGATAGAGGCATAAAATGTGTAATGATCAAATCATGGAACTTGGGGTACCATCACCTCAAGCACTTATCATTTCTTTGTGTTTAGAAATATTTCAATCCCACTCAATTAGTTATTTTAAAACATACAATAAATTGTTGTTAACTGAAGTCACCCTACTGTACTACTGAATACTAGATTGTATTCATTCTATCTAAGTATTATTTCTATATGTTAACCAACCCCACATTAAACCCCCATCCCCTCTACCTTTCACAGCCTCTGGTAATTATCACTCTATTCTCTATCTCCATAGGTTCAACCTTTTTAACATTCCTTAGCTCCCACATATAAGTGAGAATATGTGAAATGTATATTTCTGTGCCTGGCTTATTTCACATAACATAATATACTCCAATTCTATCTATGTTGTTGCAAATTAAAGGATTTTCAAAATGTTTATAGCTGAATAATATTTACTGTGTATATTTACCACATTTCTTTATCCATTCATCTGTTGATGGACATTCAGGTTGATTTCATATCTTGGCTATTGTGAATACTGGTGCAATAAACATGGAACTACAGATATCTCTTCAATATACTACTCCTCTTCTTTCTTCTTCTTCCTTCTTCTTTTTCTCCTCCTCCTTCTTCCACTTCTCCTCCTTTTTCTTCCTTATCCCCTTCCCTCCTCCTCCTCTTCCTCCTCCTCTTCTTCCTCCTCTTTCTCCTCCTCCTCCTCTTTCTTCTTCTTCTTCTTCTTCCTCTTCTTCTTCTCTTTGTCCTCCTCCTCCTCTGCCACCCTCCCCATCCGCCCCCTTCCCCCTCCTCCTCCTCCTTCCTCTTCTTCTTCTTCCTCTTGTCTTCATCTTCTTCCTTTCTTTTTCCTTTCTTTGTCCCTTCCTTCCTTTCCCTTCCCTTCCCTTCCCTTCCCTTCCCTTCCCTTCCCTTCCCTTCCCTCCCCTCCCCTCCCAACCCCTCCCCTCCACTCTCTTTCCTTTTCCTTTCCTTTCCTTTCCTTTCTTTTGCCAGAGGTGGTATTACTGGGTCATATAGTTTTTCTATTTTCAGTTTTTTGAGGAACTTCTATACAGGTCGCCATTGTGATTGCGCTAATTTACATTCCCTCCAACAGTGTTCAAGTGTTCCCCTGTGTTTACATCCTCAGCAGTATTTGTTATAGCCTGTCAGATAAAAGCCGTTTTAGCTGAGGTGAAATGACATCTTGTTGTAGCTTTGATTTGCATGTCCCTGATGATTAGTGACATTGAACATTTTTTCATATACTTATTGGTCATTTGTTTGTTCTTTTCAAAAATGTCTATTCAGTTTAAAATAATTGGTTATAATATGTTATTTGCAAGCTTTTACAAATTAAAAACCTAATAAAATACACACAAAAAGTAAATATTTAATTTTTTTGCTTTTTACTTTAAAAGTGACCAGAGAAATTCACTTTTAAACAAAGGGAGACAAGAAGAAAGGAAGAGAGGATCAACAAAACAATCAGAAAACAAATAACAAAATGGCAGTAGTAAATCCTTACCTTTCAATAATAACATTCAATGTAAATGGGCTAAATTCTCCCAAAAAAGACATAAAGAGTTTAACTCACTTCACCTGTAAAGACACACATCTTCTGAAAATAGGGGGATGGAAAAGTTACTCCATGCAAATGGAAATCAAAAAAGAACAGCAATAGCTGTGGTTATATCAGATAAAATAGATGTCAAGACAAAAGCTGTAAAGAGATAAAGAAGGATATTATACAATGATAAAAGAGTCAATTCAGCCACAAGATATAACAGTTATAAATATATGTATGTCGTTTATTTTAAGTCAATATTTATCTGAAAGTTAAATTATATGTATTCATTGAAGACATTATAAGGATTAACTTCATTAAATCATCCCCTACACAAAGCACACTGAGAATTTCAAATGACCTATGAATCAACAATGTTGTTATTAATAGATCTTCAGAGTATGCCAACATCTCTGCAGCAACATCTGGAATCTCGCCAATAGGGTCTTGGATTGTCCATCCCACAGCACCACCCATTAAAATTAGCAACATTTTAAAAATTTACGAGAAATTTCCTCTGTAATAGCTATCGGGAAGCTTCAGAGCGGCTACTAACTACATCACCCTTTGTAAGTGAATCTGCTGAATAAGACTTCCTGTACATTTATCAGCTGGTAATAATTGCTCAACTAATGATAATTATTCCCTACATTTGAGAAAAGACAGTGATCTGCTCTGAAGATTAACTTTAAAGGGTGGAGTAGAGGTTTATGAGATAGTTGTGTATCAGTCCTTGAATCAATAAAGGTATTATAAAGCAAATATATTTATATATGTATATATATATGTATATATATATATATATATATATATATATATAAACCAATTTCTCACATTTGGAGAATCAATATGACACACACAACCAACAAAGGCAGATCAGAACATAAACCAAGATACAGACCATAGAAATACATACCAGCAGAAAACAGGGCCAAGTCCGAATCAACTAAAGAAATAAGCAGAGGTAAGCTGAATCAAAACAGAGCTGAAAGCTAGAAGTTTTTTGGGGGTATTTAGAATTTTGACCGTAACCTGAGCAAAAATGATTATCCTCTATTCTGACTTTTCAACTGACTGAGATAATTTTCTGTGCTTTCTTGCTTTCCTGAGTATCTTTGCAACAACATACCTATCACCTGAGAAAACCTGATTGTCTCTATTTCTTTCAAACTTAGAGCCAAATAACACACATTCACTACAACAGCTGCTTGAAGAAAGCAGTCTGTGCTGAATAAAATATGCAGCTTGTCCAAGCTGATCAGTTCAGGAACAGAAAAAGGCATACACATTGATGTTTTTAAAAATACAACAATGCTAAAGATTGGGAAGAAAGGTGAAACACTGGCTTAGGAAATAAAGTGATACGTTACAGTATATATCACAGAAATATGAAGAATTTTTTATTATTCCTGTATAATATTTTCTGTGGCTAGAGTGTGGGAAGTTCAAAGTGGTTTCCATTGGCGGTTTCACTGAATACAGTACATCTGAAAAATCAACATAAACTGACTTTCAAACCATTGAGATTATTCTATATTAGTACATGTTCAATGTAGTTGCAGTATAGAGTACAGGTATCTATTATTTGTAAAGATGGGTCTCTTTCCTATAAAATAAAGCGTTACGGTATATGTAGTCCAGAATCTGAATGCGTAGATTTGAGGCCAAACTCATCTTGAATGGATAGCTATTTTTAGTTATTTAAAATACCAGTCATCTGGTAATACTAGAAATGCCAGAAAAAAAATAAATGCTTAGTTCTGATTGGGATTTCTGTCAGTGTTTCCAACCATTAGTGACATGATTCTAAAAATTAATTTCTTCTTGAATATGGCTAGTCCATAATTATAAAGGAATAAAAAACAGAGGTAATTGGAAGGTTTTATGAAGACAATGATAATACGTGTATATCACTTTTAGGAATATCTTGCCTTTTGTTTTCTTTTAAAATCCTACAGCATTTTTAGAATTACAAATAATGACTAATAAGCACAGATGTAAAAATAACTTTTTTTCTTTCTTTTAAAGTGTGTGTGTGCATGCACATATGTTTGCATGCTGCTATTTTAAAGGTCATATTTGGCATTTCTAATAGCTAACAAAGGATGAACTCTCCCCATACTTTTTTTTTTCTGGGGGCCACCATCTTCCTTTTTTTTTTTTTTTTTGAGGTGGAGTCTCACTCTGTTGCCTGGGCTGTAGTGCAGTGGTGTGATCTTGGCTCACTGCGACCTCCACCTCCCAGGTTCAAGCCATTCTCCTGCCTCAGCCTCCCAAGTAGCTGAAACTACAGGTGCATGTCAGCACACCCAGCTAATTTTTTGTAGTGATGGGGTTTCACCTTGTTAGCCAGGATGGTCTGGATCTCCTGACCTCACAATCTGCCCACCTTGGACTCCCAAAGTGTTGGAATTAAAGGTGTGGCCACCACACCTGGTCCACCCTCTTCCGATTTTAAGTTCATGTGCTTTAGGTGAAACTCTACTTCTCGATCTTGGATTGAATGCATGGAGGGTATTAATTGTGTTGCCAGATAATAAGAAACATGTCTGGATAATAATAATTATTAATATTATTATACACATTTTATTATACTTTAAGCACTTTTTTGAGCAGGCATTAAACTGTTTTATTTTCATTTTTTACTTTTAACTTTTGTGAGTAGATAGCTGATATATATATTTACAAGTTATATGAGTTGTTTTGAGAGAATGGATACCCCATTCTTCACGGTTTGCTCATTTCATGTGGGCTTTAAACTTGAAAGATGTTATCCCTGTACATAATTAAGCTTCTCAGATATATTTTTTCCTTTGAAAATATCTGAAATGGTTCTATTTACATTTTATTATAGCAGTGAGTTTTCATGTGAATGCTGAGATTGCATTTTAGTAATTAGTTCATTTTACGTCACCAAACAGTTGTATGTAGACCCAGAAAAATTTCAGCCCTCATTATCTGAAGCTAATTTTACTGAGAACAAATAAATTATTCTACTCATAGAAGCATAAACATTAAAACATACCTCTCCTTATAATGCTGAGAATCATCACAAAGCGGATAAGAGTTTTTTTGCTTTATAATGAGAGGTTGATGAAGGATATAATAAAAACATTTTCTCTGTTTTTCAACTACTCCTTAAGCTTTCTGAATAAAAATAATCATTCTTGACCTCCCTTATATTCCTTGCATCCAGCTTGAGTTGTATATTAATTGGGTATTTGTGGCATGAATGAATGTTTTCCACATAAGGAAAGCCATTCTACCTTAGACCAAGATAGCTTATATATTAGCAAATATCCTTTAAAATCTGAAAAAACTGAGAGAAAATAAATATAAAGCTGTTGCAACTTCACTTTTTCAAGAGAGCTTTGATATGCCTTGTATGATGTCTTTCAGGGAAAAAAAAAATAAATGCAATACTCTCTTGCTTTCATAGATCTTGCTAAAAATGCTCTAGCATCCTGAAAGCTGGGTCCATCATAAATATTTACTTCATAACTTAATTACTCTTCCATCCACTAGTCTCAGCACACTACTCAGCAAAGTGGAGGCTCAGTTTAATTTTCATTAATAATTATTGTCCAAGATAACATGTTTGAGAAGAGGCTAGTCATGTCTTTAGATATGAACAGAGTTAGTCATTTACACAAACCTTAAGGTGGAATTAGACTTTATAGTTGCATAGGTTAAAATACATATTATAGAACAATCACTAGAGTTGCTTAGTCAGGTTAAGATTTTTTTTTTTCGGACAAAATATGAAGCTCAGAGGAGGCAGTGTAGGACCAGTACAATAGTTTCATTAAAAGGAAGAGTTGCAGGATTCCTCTTCCTTGTCCCTTTGTCATCGTCAGCCTATGGCTTTTACCTTTACACTCATAGTATGGCTTTTGTACCACAGACATCATAGGCATGTCCCCAGCAGACACAATAAAGAAAGAATTAGCCCCCCAAAATGAATATCGCTTAAGAGCTTTAACTTTTGATTTGGAAAACAATAACTTTCCTTAAATCTTTATCCAGTCTGTTTCTGTATATGTAACTGTTCAGAACAGAAATAAGCCACCCCTAACTAAACAGTAGCCTTACACATGAAATCTTTACCTGGGCTCGCTATGGACAAAATAGGGTTGTCTCAGCCTGTTGAGGGACCACATCTGCTTAGGGCCTTCTTATTGGTCATAACATGGAAAAGAACATCACATGGTGAGAGGGCAAGAGAATGTCAACTCAGGTCTCTTTTCCTCTTTTTTTTAAATTTTTTTAATTGACAGATAATAAATGTTCATATTTATTCATGAGTATATAGTAATGTTTTGTTAAATATAATGTAAAGAGATCAGATCACAATAACTTTGTATCCTTTAACAAATCTCTCCCTATTCCTCTTTTCCACCTACCCTTTCCAGCCTTTATTATTCTCTGTTTTACTTTTTAATTCTTTTTATATTTTGTTTATTTATTTATTTGAGATGGAGTCTCACTCTGTCACCCAGGCTGGAGTGCAATGGTGTGATCTTGGCTGACTGCAACCTCTACCTCCCAGGTTCAAGCGATTCTCCCTGCCTCAGCATTCCCAAGTATCTGGGATTACAGGCACCAACCACCACGCCCGGCTAATTTTTGTATTTCAGAAGAAACAAGGTTTCGCCATGTTGGCCAGGCTGGTCTCAAACTCCTCACCTCAGGTGGTCCACCCGCCTTGGAACCCAAAATGCTGGGATTACAGTCATGAGCCACCATGCCCGACCTCTACTTTTTACTTCTATGAGACTAGCTTTTTTTAACTTTCACATATGATTGTTTAACTTTCTGTTTCCGGCTTATTTCATTTAACATCATGTCCTTCAGTTCCATCTATGTTGCCACCAATGACATGATTTCATTATTTTTTGTGGCTAAATTGTATCCCATTGTGTCTATATATATCACATTTTCTTTATCCGTTTCTTTGTTGTTAGGATACCTAGCTTCATTCTGTATCTTATTTATTATGAATAGTGCTGCAATAAACATGGGGGTGCAGATGTCTCTTGGATATAATGATTTTCTTTCCTTTGTATAAATTCCCAGTAGTGAGATTGATGAATCATATGCTAGCTCAAACTAAATAATCCAATTAAAAAGTGGGCGAATAATCTGAATAGATATTTCTCAAAAGAAGACATAAAAATGTACAACAAATATATGAAAAAAATATTCTAAATCACTAATCATCAGGAAAGTGCAAATCAAAACTATAGTGAGATATTATCACACCCAGTTAGGATGACTATTATCAAAAAGACAAAAAATAATAAATGTTGGCAATAATGTGGAGAAAATGGAACTCTTATACACTGTTTGTGAAAATTCAAACTAGTTCATCCATCATAAAGAACAAAATTGAGGTGCCTGAAAAAGCTGCAAATAGAACTACCATATAGCTTTCCTCTTCTTATGTGGCCTCCAGTCCTGTCACAGTGGTCCCACCCTGTTATCCTTATTTAATCCTAATTACCTTCCAAAGGCCCCATCTCTTAGTGGCATTATAATGGAGATTAAGTTTCAACATGAGTTTTGGAGAGGACATTCAAATCATGCCAAGGGTACATGTGAAAATAATGCTAATGGACAGTATTCGTGAGTAAATGATGACAGATACTATCATTTTACCCCAAAATTGCTACACACACAGCATTAAATTGTTAAGATATAACATTCTTACTCAAAACTTTGGTCCAGGTAATATCCCCTAAAGTAAATAGGTCCAGATGAAATAGCTGGAATTTTAGAAGCAAGGTTTCAAACATTGCTCCTGGAGATCAGAAATGTCCACTTCAATAGCGTTTGTAGTGTGGAAGTAACAAAAGCATGAAAGACAAAGATATGGACCAGGAATAAATCAGAGTTGGTCAGCAATAAGGGCAATCGTCAAAGCAGTCAGGGGAGAATGTGGTGTGAAGATAAGATGGAATGGGAAAATATGAGGCAGCCAATGTGTACAATAAAATAATTCATTTAAAACAGCATTGGAACATATATATGAACAAATTGCCTAATCTTTTTTTAAAAGTTCCAAATTTTTTGGTTTTTATTCTTATTTTTGTATGTATTTGCATATGTAGTATACTAACGTTAATTTGGTGATTATTAAGATAGCATACATAATTTTGTTTTTGAGAACTGAGATCATGTGGTAAAATCTTGAGACATTTAGAGAGTCATAACATAGACAAATCACTGCAGAGAGTACAACTCTTGTAAGTTGGCACTTTTGTTTCATAAACTTGCATTTGACAGAAATTCTGGAAGAACCAGGGAACATAGTAAAACATTTAATACATATATAGCCTTTTCTTTTAATATTCAGGTAAGTGTAATATTCAATAGCACCATAAAATAGTCCAATTTAATGACTCGAATGGATTATAATTTGGTAACAACTCTCCCAACAAAATTGTTTGTTTATTCTTAAGCATCCTGTTCTGTATTTTTTACCTATCCTGTCTTCTCTATTTCATGGAGAGTTTCCCTCTCCATCCACTGAAATCTCTGTTTTGCATATGATAAATAATATATACCTATTCAAACCACTATTTTTGACACTACCAAGAAAAATCCTACTCAGTTAAATAACATTTTACTGTTACACAGAACTGAATATAAGCTTAACTATCTGACTGCCTCTTAGCTAAAACACTAAAGACATTGCTTATGCTTTAAACCAATGGTGAGAAAAAGAAAAAAAACAGGTAAAAGTAAATTTCAAACAAATGCAATTCATGGCACCAAAGTATTGGGATTTCTGGCTGAAAATCCATCACTGATCATCTAAATGGGTTGTGGTCACATCTTTGAGTTAAAGATTCAAAAAAGAAAACTTACATTACTTTTGCTGTATGGGTCCAATTCTGTCACCATAAATAACCTTACCTTACAATGTCAATGAAATTTCTTTATTTTTTCTTCCCCACCCCTTACCTCTAGGAATTCTAACTTATCTAAACTGTGATACTGTTATGAGTAAAATCACATGATTTTAAGTGTGGAAGGCAACCCACCAGGTCTTATCTAGCTGGGAGTCCTGTTATGTACTCAGCAAATGAATGAATATGTTTTTCAAGATTTGTTGGAAACTTAGGATGAAAGCTGGTGATAAAATAAGATGTGGATTTTTAATAACTGTGCATCACTGAGTTAACACACTTAGTAGTAGCAGGACAAAATATGCAATTATCACTATTAATAAACTAATATATTCAGAAAAAACTAGTTTATTTAGAAAGTCAAATATCCGTCAGATGAATAGCCACCCTGAATATGGTAGATTTCACACTCTAAGGTCATGTGTTTCTCTCAACCTCAGGGTACTATTCACTCGATATCCCAATGAGAGAGAAGTTCAAGAAATGAGGGATTTTTTATTCAGAATTTGAGATATGTTCAGAGTGATGGATAAGTTCAAGAAATGCCATCTTATGTGAATTAAATTGGTATACTTTATCATACATTGTGATTGATTGAGCATCAATAGCGTAACCCTTCCTAGAAGGAGAGATGGCATTGCATTTGCTGCTGATGAAGTCATCAAGAACTTGGTATTCAACTGATATGTGCTGCCACTAGATTTAACAGTCAATGTGAATGATGCAAAACATCAAACAAAAAATACAGTCTACTTAGCTACACTATTACTTAAATATCAGCTGTTACTTTTTGGTAATTCATTAATAAGAGTCTTTAAAAGTAAGTTTAAATAACATTATACAGAAGAGAGAGTTTGTATATCTTAAATGTTCAGTATCAATTATCTAGTTTGAAACTTCTCCATTTGCCATATTAAATAAAATGATTCAAACTTAAAGCTGTTGGAACTTTAAATTATTCTGAGCCTTGAAAGGAATGTTGCTATGAGGCTTGAGTCACGTGGCATGCAGCTGCAACTTCTACTTTGTTTTTCCTTCTAAGTAGCTAAAACCAAGCAGCAGAGTCAGAGAAAAGACCTCCCACCCCAGATCACTTCCCCTCCTCATTTAGTAATAATGTAAACTTTCTTGGAATATAGCAACCTGTATCCAATCAAATCACTATGATATATGTGCTAGTCTCTTACCAAAAAATGTGATCCTGTTAAAAGTTGTATATCTCTGCCTATACAGGTGAAACTGTAACTTCACTTATTCATTTGGAGTCTGTGTCCTCCTAGGTGCTATCCTGAAGCTCTGCACTCCAATGAAGTCTATAATCACATTTTCTGAATCTCATGATTGAAGTTTGGCAGCTGAGAGGAGAAATTCATACAATAAAACTAGTTTCATTTAGATCATCTGATTTCCCTTCCATCCACCCCATCCCTGCAAGTTATATTTGCCAAAGAATCAGTTGATCTTTAACTTGAACCTACTGATATTCTTATTAAGTAGAATTGTGTGTCAGTCATTTAATATCTTTCTGACTTGAGCATTTTATTTGTGTTTACTCATAGTGATCCAGTTTGTAGAAAGCTAGTTGCTTAGAGAAGTGATGCAGTCACATTTTGGTATTTCAAATGTTGTATCTGGGCTGTGGACTCTGGATTAATGATGATCAATCCTAGATAATTCAAGTAGCCTATATGATTCTTGCTGTGTTATGGATTTTTTGATACTACATTTACCTCTCACTTTTCTACCCATTATTCAATAATTTTTGCATTATTACCTATTAAATAAACAAAACTGCTAATTTTTGTGAGAAACAGAAAATTCTGGGATTCTTGTAGTTTGTATGGGTTTCAAAGTATGTCTATACTAATTGTTTCTTTTTACTAGAATTAATTAAATGAGATACAAAGAATATTTATAACCTATTTTTATTGTAAATTATCCAAAGTCACATCAGTGGTTAGTAATAAAGCTGGGCAAAAAAACCCACAAAACATCTTATCTTTATTTTTTGTGACATTTGTACAGAAATAACAACAATACATCTTAGAATATATTTGAGGACCTAATATACTTACAGAAAAAGATTACAAGTTAAGTAATAACTTTTAAAAATATTTTGAAATGTTACTAAGCATGCTTTTAGATGACAGTGATCTGTGCTTATACAAGATAATTAAGCAAAAATTACTTGTTCTTATTGGGTTAAAAATACCACCCACCTCATGTTCTCATGCCTCTTAGCACTCCATCATTTGTGAAGTTACCTGAGTTGCTCTAAATTTTATCTGTTTGCTTGTCATTGCATGTATTAAAGAGCTCATTCATTGCAATCTAATGTTGTCCTGATGCACGTAGATTCCAAGTGACAAGATAGAACGCTTCAGTCTTACCATTACTGCTGTTTCTGGCTGTAAATGCTGACTTTCTACAAAAGAGAAGTGCTTTCATTAGCAAGAGAATTTATGCTGCTGGCTTGGTTTTTGCTACCTCATGCCACCTTGGCTAGTATTTCTCTTCTCTTCTCAGTTAATTATAAACTGCTCACATGGAGTTAAACTACACAGGAAGCTTTGAGGACTCTGCCACTGCCAACCTCATCTCTGTACATGCTTCCCTCCCCCATGCAAAAGCCCAAACCTCTTCATTCTTTTCCTTCTACTGTTGGTGTTTCTATTGAGTTTCTTACCAAGAAACATACTTTCTTCTCTTATAGATTCCCCACTGGCCATCTGCCCCAAATTAAAGATACTTGAATAAAGGCACGTATTTCTTTTTGGTTTACAGCATATAACTTAGGTGTAGCACACACACACACACACATACTACCAAACCAACAGTAGAACATGACCAATATAAAGATTGGTGAAAATAAATAAGACACAGTGTCAATGAATGATATAAATTAAAAAAGACTATGAGATCAAAAGAAAAAGATAATCAATATGATCTGGAATGAAAAGCAGAAGGTTATGGAGAAGGTGAGACTTCCCTTTAGCATTAAAAAAAAATCAGTAGTATCTGAAAAGGTGAGAAAGGAGTAAAAATGCAATCTTGGAGAGAATAGTGAATGTAATAGAGCAGTGATTCAGAACATGGATTATTTTGACTAGGTTATGTTTTAAATAATTATATTCAGATACACTTTGCATGGTAAATGGGGACTAGTCTGAATGAATCAGACTCTGATGACAGATAATTGAATGGTAAGTTTGAAAATTTAAAATAGTGACATATTCTGAAGTAATTAAATTACAATGTGAGGATTTGCTGACTACTCCATTCAGGTATAGGAGAAACAAGATGAAAAAGGCATGCCCTTGAATATTTTAAGTCTAATGGAAAAGAGAAGTGTATTGAAAAATAAAAGTAAACTTCTATAGGAGAAGAGGCGAGTTAGCGTGGGGCATGAGGATAATTTAATAGAATGAGCATAAATTAACTAGACAGAAGAAAGATGATAGGACATTGTAGGCAGAGAGAGCCTATTCTGTGTGGATAATAAAAATAGCAGCAGGCAAATTAAGTATTGAAGAATTAGCAATATTCTAAAATCTTGAAGAAGATCTATGTAAAATAGCAGAATAAGAACTGATAGAAGCTAATTTTCCCCTTTACAATTTTTATTAAAAGTTCACTCTCATATAACTTAATCCTTTCATAGGATTTGTTTATACACATTTGGCAATCTCCACCCACTTTAATTAACATTTGTCTTCACTCCTAGGCTGTAGGCTCTTACATGAACACATAACATGCAAAGAAAATTTAAGGTGTACAACTGAAGGTAACAAAACTAATGGTAAAGCAAACAGTTTATATCCAGCTTCTAAGTTCTCAAACACTCTGGAAGTAAGAAAAGTACAAAGTATAATAACTTCTTCAATATATGATCTTTCTAACCACTCACTGATACAAATATTTTGGTTAGTTTCTCCCCTGTCCATATTTCCACTTTGACTGGAAGGGTAACAGTATGAAAAAGAAATAGTGTTGCAATGGTATTGTCTGAAGACTGAACTCCTTATATTATAGTCTTTATTCCAAGCAGCAGACACATAGTATAAGTCTGATAACAGAGTAATTGAAAGAACAATTCCAGTATTCATTTACTTCCAATCTCCACACTGTACAATGTTGCAATCTTTCACTCATTCTCTGTGTCTTAGTACTTTCTTATGTAAGACAAGTATCATCTTTGGCTTTTCTCTTTTTACTTTTACCCTCATTCATCCTTGATTCAGAAGTCAAATGTTTGTTATGATTAGAAGAGAGATGAAAAACTATACTTACTTAAAATTTAATAACTTTTACCTTTTTGTATAAAGAGCAAAGAAACTTTGTAATGGATAGAAACTATTAACATTCTCTAACCATGTAACCTATAATGATTAAGTGTATGAAATATATATGTACTATCCACCTTTATCCCTGGGGGATATACTCCACACTTCCAGTGGGTACCTGAAACCATGAATAGTACTGAACCCTATTTATATTGTTTTTCATGTGGTAACTGAGAGGCTACTATGTGACAAATGAATGTATAGTATATACAGTATGGAAATGCTAAAAAAAAAAAGATAATTTATTTCCTGAGTGGGGTGGAGCCAGATGGGGTGATGATACGGTTTGGCTTTGTGTCCCCACCCAAGTCTCATCTTGAATTGTAATAATCCATGCATGTCATGAGCAAGAACTTGGTGGAAGTAATTGAATTATGGGGGCAGTTTTCCCAATGCTGTTTTTGTGATAGTGAGTTCTCATAAAATTTTTTGTAAGTCTCTGGCATTTCCCCTGTTGGCACTCATTCTCTCTCTTGCCAGCCTGTGAAAAGATGGCTTCTGCCATGATCCTAAGTTTCCTGAGGCTTCCCCAGCCATGTGGAACTGTGAGTCAATTAAACCTCTTTCCTTTATAAATTACCCAGTTTCGGACATTTCTTTATAGTCATATGAAAATGGACTAATACAGGTGAGATATTGTCATGCTACTCAGAATGACATGCAGTTTCAAAATCATGGGTTGTATATTTCTGAAATTTTTCAGTTACTATTTTTGAACTATGGTTGACCATGGGTATCTAAAACTGTGGCAAGTAATTTCATGGATAAGTGGGGACTACTGTAGTCATCTATTTGTTATCTTGTAAACACAGGCAATTATTTATACATCTCTGAGCCTAAGATACCATAATTGTATCATGGAAATAGACTAATCTACATCATCAGTGATACAAACGTTTACATGAAAACGTATAAAATCTCTCTATAGAGAGAAACTTGTATATATGTGTGTGTATGTGTATATAGTAATGATATGAATACTATCTTTTCTTTATAGATAATACACTATATCTGTTTGGATCTTCTGGGAAGGAGATCCCTAACTAAACTGGAAGTGTAAAATATTTATTGGGGATGGCATCAGTGAAAGACAGAGGGAAGGAAGCAGACATTCAGCATGAAAAACCTGAGGACCACTATTCAAGTTTGACACATGTGAAAGGAGAGGCAGAAGTGAGGCAGATTGGGTAGGAAACACCTTAGATTGTAGAGCAGATTTCAGAATGTCCCAGAGAGCTGAAAGGGCAAAGCACAAAGATTCTTTCATAGAAGAATCCCCATTTGGGAAAAAAGTAGCCAGTTTATAGAAAACTATCCTTCTCAGTCTTTCACTGGCACTGTTCTGAAAGAGCAAGACATTTGCTAAAACATTGCAATGGATCCTGCAGGTGCTTCAGCTGGAGCCTCTGAGCAAACTGTAATCCTTTCAGAAGTAGAATGTACCTCCATGACTGCCACTTGCATGAAAGAAGTCAACAGTTATTCATTATTATTATTCAATAGGCCCTCCCATATGATCATTAATGAAAATATTCAAAACTTTTCAGTTCTATGGAACATTTTTAAAGCATGGCAGATTTCTAATAAAATATTTTTAAATTTTCTTCTTTGGCTCAACATCTAGGGAAAACTTGTCAGAACTGTGCAAAAACACATCTGCTTAAGTTTCTCATTCAATTGCATAATAGACTTCAACTGTGGATTCTGTGATCAGGTCACAATTCAGTTGAGATCCATTTTAAATTTCCTTTTAATAAAACATTACAAATTTTAGTATAATAAAATGGTGTATTCAGAAAAGACCTGTGTCCTACATAGCTGAAATTTTATGTAACACACACACACACACACACACACAGGTTTAATATGATGCTTCATTATAAATTTCATTAAATCACATTTCATCACTATGGATTCAAATAACAGTGGGCAACAAGTTACCTGACAGTTACAAAAGGGTATAAACCAGTTGGCAAGTAACATCGGCCTACAGGGATAGAAAAACCATTTTGACCTTGAAGAAAAGAAAGGAGATGAAGAGAATTGCTGATTCATGAAGGAAAACCTTTCTGAAGTGTTGAGTGCTCAGGTCAAACTTCCCTCCTAGGCAGCACTAATTTGGTTGACAGATACCAAGCAGTAGTTAGTCTAAGCTGACACTCACCTTGGTAGCATTACCTGCAAAATTCCTTCATACAAATTTTCCTCAAATAGTTATTCCATTGTATTTATACACAGAAAAATTGTCCATCAACACATCCAGGGAGTTTAAATTTTCCTCTAGTTAGTATTTACCCATCTTTCACTACTCAGCAGAGGAATATTCAGCTAGGCCTTGACAATTTTGTGGCTCTCATTTGTAGGCAATAATTTGTGATTCAATGCAAAGTCATACATTGATTACATGGGAGCTCTTATAATACTGTAAATAGTTGATGACAGCGGACAAAATAATTATTGTATATAGATATGCAAATCAATTATGTCTAGTGGAAGAATAACCTACTCCTCCCTGTGACAGAGGGTGGGGGTTGTCGGGGAACAGGGAAACAATTTTGCCGATATTTGTACATTCATATCAATATTTCTAATCTAAAATTATATCTGTTGTTTGGATTCTTTTTATTTTTTTGAAATGGCTATAACCATTTCAAAAAAATAAAATCAATCATTTCATCAATGAGAGCCTGGTTCTCTCAATGATTCATTAGTTAAACAAAATCTTTAACATGTATTCAGTTTATATCTTTATAAGTAAAAATATTATCTTTTTTAAAAAACTGAAAACTATGCATACTTTAATATCAAATATTAATAAATATTTCTTATTGTTTGAGTAGTTTTCTTGAAAAATCACAATTTTAAATCTTAGGGTTGCTTACATTTAATTCATTTTAATTTATTTACTTATTTGTTAACTGAACATCTAATATATTCCAGACACTGCAGAATACCAGGAATTCACTGATAATGATATTATGTGATACTATTCCTGCTACTATGCAGGTAAAATTCTTCTGTGTGGGAAAAATGTATTATAAACACATAAATTACAATGATGCAAGGTAAGTATTAAAAAAAGACTAATAGATTAAAAGTTTTAGAAGGGGAAGAAAACGTAATGAAAGAGTTAATTCACTTTTGGGTCTTTGGAAAAGTTCTAAAATATGAGGTGAGATTTAAAATGGGTTTTATAAAAGAGTACTTGACTGTGAAGGGTGCCAAAAGATGCCATTTTGGCATAGGGATTATTTTGAGCTGAAGGCAACTCGAAAGGAGCAAATACAAGAAAACTTGTGTCAAATGTCTATTTGCCTAAAAGCAGGAAAAAAAAACCATTGTGAAAGTGTCACACTTCCTCTTTCTGCAAGGAAGGACCAAAGTTAATTACCAGAGACAACTTTAGACCTTTATTAGCTTGCAAACAGCACTAGAGGAATCTACATAACATTTTATTAATTAGTTTTTATCTACCACTAGTTTTTCGTATATATTTGTTTTCCTACAATTTGCTGGCCCTAGAAACGCAGATACTTTCTTTTGTGTTGCCATTTCTCTAAAAACATGTTGTTCCTTATTGAAAATGCCATATAAGTCAGAGTTCTAAGCCACCTCTACCTGTTACATTTCTGGGTACTCCTCTATCAGTTACATTACATGCATGATACACATTTTGATACACTTGCTTGTTTTCCTCTTGTTAGCTTTTGTTACAGTGGGCCCATTCAAGAATTCAGTACAACAGAGAACGTTAGAAAGGTGAGAGGGCATTGCAGACATGGTGCATGCATTTAGAACACTTTATCAAGAACTTTAACACTACAACCAAATGTCATTTTTAAAACATCAGTAATTGAAATAGATTGGCCCAGCATTATTTTTCTCACTTGATAGATTTCGACCTTACGCCACAGAGGTTAACTGAATTGTATAAGATCACACAGCTAGATGGTAAAAAGGTGAAAACTAGAAATTTTACAATTTCTATTTCTTTCTTCAAGAAAATCATGTGGTTCACAGGGCTTAGGAAATCAGAAGAAACACTGGTGGAAAATTTAAAGTATAAAAACACAAGAATAATTATAGAGCTAGGCAATCATTTGATGTATTTGTTTGCTAGGACTGCAATAACAAAATACCGTAACCATAAGAGGTTCACTGTCTGATGCACACTGCAAGTCAATATACCAAGAGACCAGCTTGCAGAAGAGAAAGAGGTTTAATCATAGGATTGCTGAACAAGGAGATGGAAGGAAACCTTAAATATATCTCCCTGAGGGGTTTGGAGCTAAAATTTTTAAGCATTTTGGAGTGGGCCTAAATGTGAAGATCACTGATTGATTGAAAAGTTCAGGGTGAAGTCATGGAATAGGGAGATGAAGAAGCTGTATTCTCATTTTGAACCAGTTTCTTTCTGGGATTCTCCAAACTGATTGGCATCAGCTGTTTTGCTGGAATTTGGAGTCTGAAAAAACATCTTAAGCAATCCTTAAACAAAACCTTTATGATTCTATTGTCAAAGAGCCTATTTATAAGAACAATGGGGATGCAAATCAGTTCTTAAACAGTTTTATAGCCCTAACATCAAAAATCCTATCAATAGGAATAATGGAGATGCAAATGGTCAGTATCTAGTGCTTTTACATGACTTTTACAACAAGGAAGTGAGCCACAGTACAACCTGAATAATGCTTAATTATAACTATATTTCTGAACAGAACCTAGCATGCAATTCTTGTCAACTCTGTGGGAACAGTTTTAGTACCTCAGACTAGGTAACTTAAGTAACAGAAATATATTTTCTCACAGTTCAGGAGGTTGGAAATCCAAGATCAGGGTGGGTGCCAGCAGGGTTGATTTAATTCTGAGTCCTCTCTACTTGGAGACCTCTCTTTCTTCCCTTGCATTTTTCTCTATGCTCAAACATCTGTAGCGTCTCTTTGTGTGTGCCAGTTTATTATTTTTATCTTCCAAAATGAATATGTTAAAGCTCTAACATATTCTTCCATGCTCGGTTTCCATTTCTTTCATGCTTGGTTTATTTACACAGCATGAAAATAAGAATTAAATTAATTAAATAGAAAAATGGTAAAATATTAATTTGAAAGTCTAAGCTGGGTATGATGGCTTAAACCTCTAACCTCAGCTACTTTGAGGCAGGAAGATCACTTGAGTCCAGGAGTTTGAGGCTGCAGTGAGCTATGACTGAACCACTGTCTGGGTGACAGAACAAAACCTCATCTCTCTCTCTCTAATAATAATAATAATTTTAAAAATCAACTCCTGAGAAACAGGATACTATGCAGCTATATTTGTTCTGGATGGAGGGGCTCACAAATGCCAGAAAATTCAAATATTTCCAGGGTTGACATCCTGGAACATAATCCATCCCATAAATTCCCAGGATGCTGTCAAGAATTATATCACCCAGTAGTAACAAACGGTGATGGTAAGGATAGTAAACATAAGCAACTTTTTTTTTCTGCAATTTGTGAACAGTTTAGTCATATAAGTGAAAAAATATTAAAGTTGAACACAGAAAAATCAGATCTGTTTTAACCTTTCTGAAGAACAATCTACATATGACACTTTGTTAATAACATGTTACGTTACTAAAACTACCCAAACTTGACATTCTTTAAATCTGCAAACATATTTTTCCCTTAAAAATAATTAAGTGTTATTCTCTAAAGTCATCATGACCAAAGAAAGTTTTTAAGCATTGTCAAGCTAACCACTCAAGGAAACTTTAAAATTCATATTTAGAATTTGTTTTCAGCAATGTGAAAAAATAACGCTGGTTACTACAAACCTGTCATTTAGGAAAGGACCATCATGGAGAATGTTAGCTCCATATAACATAGTAAAATAATAATATATATACCATTGTTTTATGAAGTATTTTAGTCATTTCAAGGTTTTTGTGCCTGTCTGTATGTATTTATTATGATCAAAACCTATTTGATTAATTTTATAAAAGATATGAGTTGGGAATCTTAAGATTTGTGAAAACAATATACATTTTTACTATAAACCATAAAGTAAATTGTTCAATTGTGTTCTTATACCTGCTGAGCAAAGATATAATAATGTAATTTAAATGACATAAATCTTATTTTAACTTTCAATAAATATTCCTTGGATACCAGGGACATAGAGAACTATTGCTGGCCACCAGGTATAGCACATGAAACAAAACAAAATTTCATCCTTCAGGAGCTTGAAATCTATATAGACAAATAATATGTAAGTAAACAAGCAAATATATATGTAAAGTGCTAATTCTGGATAAATATCAAATAATGTCACATTTATTTTATTTTTCCTATTAAAGCCAGTGAAAGTTGCCACAAGAATTTTTTTTTAATGAGAAACATTTGTCTTTTGGAATAAATCTTCACCCACAGCGGTAAAGGGTATACTAAGAAGGTTGTTTGACAAATATTTTGAATTTGGAAACAAAAACAGAATTTTGAGCAACAACATATACTTTCACAGACCTCAGTAAGAAAGTCTGTATTCCCAAAAGTAAGTTACACAGTGCTGAATGGGCTAGTGAGTGGGCCTGTGATTAGGGTATCTAAATCTAGAAACATGGGTCAACTGTGGTAATAGGGATCCTCAGTTGGTTCTATATACTTCTATAGATACTCTATTTGATTACAAAAATAAAACACACACACACACAAAATGTAGTGATACTGAAGAAGCTACATTATACTCAGTCTGTAACTAAGGCCATGGTACATTTTTCTGCACCTTCTGTTCCAGAGGCAAGTGACAAAAATGAACCAAAATAAAGGAAAACAGGAAATAGCAAATACCAGATAATAGAAATAATAACCTTTTATATAATGGGGATTAGAGTGAGTCGCTCCAACTTCACCAACACTAAAACAGAGGTGAAAAATGTTCCAAGATAATCTCACAGATTTGAAGAGAAAGCATTTAAGACCACAAACTTGAAGCATAATTACAGTTCTTCCCTTTGACTTACTTTATGATGCAGCAAAAATAGACAACAGCTATAACAATTAGAAAATCTTTCATCATACTTATTTACTGATCAAGGCACAAGAATAGGACGGGAAGAGGGGAGAAATAAGGAGATAGAAGTTGCATAAAGATGAATTACTTTTGAAAATACAGGAATGTTTTATAAAAATGTTGTCTTCATTTACCAGAAATCATAAATATACCAGGAGTTCTCTTAAAGACAGTAAGATTAAACAAAGTAAGAAAAGAAGAAAGAAATTTCAATGTGATGCCAGCAAACAACACAGAAAATACAGTGTAGGGTGGGTAGAGCTCATAAAAGAAATATAAGAGTAAAAAATAAAACTTTACCTCAGCTTTTGGGTTGCTGAACACTTGGAGGTCCTAGAGGGTGGTGTGACCAGAGAGGGCAGGGAAGCTCCTTGCTCAACTCCAAGCCCCTTGTCTCGTATTTTGCCCTCTGCATCTATTAATCTTGCCATTCATCTGTATTCTTCACAATAGCCTTTCATAATAAACTGGTAAACTTAAGCCCTAGCATGATACGTAGTTGTGACCTAACCCATACTCATAGCTGAAGTCACACGAGGCAGTGCTTCTCATCTTCCCCATTTATCACTGCCAGAACTTTTCAAGTTGCCTTGCCTACTCAGCAGCTCTCATCCGTTGAGAGAAAAGCTCCTCCTGGTTCCTTCCCTCAGGGAGCTTTTGCTGTTTAAACAGTTCCCATCATCTGGAGTTGGGCATCGTGTGGGATTGGGGATAGAGTGCTTATTGTTAATAGACTACTACAACTCATTAATAATAGGCATAGATCTGGCTGCAGGAGGAGATACAAGTTAACCGAATTGGAGGGAAGATTATTCGAATCTTAAACATTCAGCTTGCATGCCACATTATAAATTTTCTCTTTAAAATGATGAGGTTTTTTTTTCTTTTTTCTTTGATAAGAACAAAATATATAGGAATAGTAAAAGGGCAAAAAATAACACCAACTGTCTGCATGTAGACAGTAGGTAAAGAAAAAGAAAATTATCCATATAGTTGTTTGATTTTAAAATATTTAATAGTAAATAACCCAACCCATAACAAGACACATAATAAAATAAAATAAAATTTTACTGTGGTGAAATCTTTAGAAGTAACAATTGAGCAAGATTGAAAAAACATTGAACAACGTGATAGTGGATCCAATCAATTTTGTTGTCTGAAGAAGAAAGCAATACAAACTGAAAATAAAACAAATTTGAAGATGCAATAGAATAAAGTATTTTTGCAGTGCAGAAAGACTTGAATCTACTGAGGGAGCACAATGGCACTCAAATAAATATACTACAAATCTTCAACACTTCAGAATGAGATAGCTTAATGTAGGATCAAGACAACACAAAGGGAAAACATAAAGCTGGTTTTACTGAGTGCCATTCAATGCCCTGAAGAGTGAAAAAGTATCCAGAATGCTCTGAAAGAAAAATGTGGATTAAGTCAAACTGTTCTCTTCAAAAAGGCAAAAAGAGGCATTTCTAAACATTAGGGAATGTAATGCCGTTTTGGCAACATGTCTTCATAACACATTCAAATATTTCCTAATTTTCATAGTAAAAAGATATTTGATAAACAAGGCATTGGTGTTTGTGATGCAAAGACAGGAAATGAAATGTGCCAATTTTTATGACAAATTCTTCATATAGAAGGATGTCCTAAGAGATCAAATATTAATTTTAATCAGATATATTGATATAGGGCATTATGCTTCCCTCATATCAATTGGATATGTACTTAAGACCAGAAGCTGTTGGCCCTAGGATAAAGGTCCTTCTGCTCTCTCCTCCACTCATGATCTAAGGCTTCTGTAGACGTTTGATTTTATCCAGTGCTGATATGTTTAGGTATCCACATGTATTTTAACAAAGGTTGGCCTATCTTATCTACCTTGTGCTAGCTGGCTGAAAATATCTTGCTGAAAGAATGACTCAAAGAGGTGAAGGTCAATCTCTGCTGTCCCTTTAAAAAGCCATTTTTAGTTGGGACATTTGTCTGTGTTTTTAATGGTGTAGCATGTAGCAAGTGGTAAGTACAGATTCTAAAATACAGGCATTTTACTTCCCCTGGCACATGGTATATTTTCATGCTTGTCTTAGATGTTCTAGACTTCAGTCTTTTATCTGCACCGTCACAATTTGCTTTTTTGCCTTCTCAAAATATCTTTCATCACTTTCTTCAATAGGTTCCTAAGACAAAAGATAAAAGAAATCTCCCTGCAATGGGAAGTCAAGATAGTGGTATTCAGTTGTTTGGTAAAACACTAGTCTCGATGTTGCTGTTAAAGCATTTTGGAGATGGGAATAACATTTATAATCAGCTGACTTTAAGTAAAGATTACCTCCCATCCTTTAGCTGAAGTAATTCAGCTCCTAGGTTTCCAGTATGAAATTGTGGGGGCAAGGGGAACAAGTTTCACTTCTAAAAATATTTAGAAGACCACTGTACTAAACACAGAATATTAGAAGATAAAACATGGATCTACCTAATTCACAGAAGGCAGGTGTTGAGGACTGTATGATTATGATTATAGTAAGGAGAACCAGTCTTTTACAAATCTGGTATGATCATGAAAATTTCATCATGAGCATTAGCCATCACCATTGAAAATATACTTGACTTCCTTGTGCTTTAATCTATTTTTTTCCCATTCCTATATCTTGACTTCAGGTCTCTGCATACAGACTTGCCTCCATACCTACTTCCAAAACTTACAAAAGCCACTTTTATTTGTAATTAGCTATTTTCAATATTCACTCAACTATAACTTATTACATCCATATTCCACCTCCTTTTATACATTGTAGATATAAGATGCTTGACATATCCTCTATTCCAGCCCTTCAGGAACAATGGTATAAACCTGCCTGGACACCTTAAACATCTTAGTTTTTTAAAAGTAAAAAAAAAGAGAGAGATGCGTTTTAAATTATACACATTTCTCCATTTGTTAGGAGACTATACATAGGTTTTGAGCATAAGTGCAACTATCTCAACTATTTGAATTTATTTTTAGTTATTATTCCCCTTCAAATGATTGCCCTATGATGAGGCTTAACAAATTGATACCATAGCTATCATAAATTTTTAATAGCAGAACATGAAGTCATTTTTCTCTCTTTTTTGAATTCATTATAAATCACGTTATTTGAAGTAAAGTGGTTATTTGAAACTGCTACCAGATAAAATAGCTAATTTTTCTTGTGTCTACAATCAGAAGTAACTTTCATTGACCACATTTATGAAACTAATTATTTATTATTTGTTTCCTTAGTTTTATAACTAACTTACTCAAATATTTTCCTGGTCATTTTACTTTCTTTTATTTTTGGATCTGTCTTATATGTTTAATGACCTTGTATTCTGTTGGTTTATTTTTTATATGTTTATAGTTCTTATGTATCATATAGATATGTCTTACTTATAAAGTATAAACCTATGGATAATTTATTAACAAGCATATTTAGAGGCCAAAGGAAATCTAATTTCTATATGTACCTTCATTTTTAACTTGGTGTTCCTCTTCTTTCTCTCTGTTTTTTTGTGTATCTTCGTTTGCTCTGGAAGTCTCTCCCATCCTTGTTAATTGATTTATGTAATCTTTGATGTATAATTCACTTAAAAATATGAAAACTGTCTTGCCTTTGCCTGCATCATTATTTTTTATTTTGAGTATGTCAGAAAATACTAATTTTTTCCAAATTGTTAAGTACTATAAATCTATTTGTCTTCAATTTATTTTTTCTTATTTTCTATTTTTTTCTTAATTCATACTTATTAGGTTGGCAGACATAGAGAGACTGCACATATATTTATTATATTATTACTTTATTTTTACATTAGCTGATTAACTTGCCAACACATCCCATAGTTTAAAAAAAAGTCTTAAAATTCTAACTTTCCAGTGGCATATAGTGCATGCTGTTTCCAGTTGCGCATTGTAATGTTCCCAACAATATTAATTTGGCAGCTTTCCAAAGGAAGAATTACGCCAGCTCTTTCTTTGGACTCTGGCTGCCAGAATTCTGTCTACCACACTGTACATCGATTATGTGCACAGATCATTATTGCCTTTCTAACATTTGATTATGTAAAGCATTTCATTCTCTCTGCTGTTATAACTAATCTGTCCGTGCTTTGTAGCACCAGATGGGTAGGCATCCACAACCAGTCCTAGTTAATCTGTAAAAGTTGTCCATGCATACTCTATTTTTAGAAGCATTTAGAAGAGTTTAGATCAAGTATTCAACGTTGTAGAACATTACACATAGCAGTCTTCAGTGTAAAACCAAGTCTGCTGATCAAGAGATTACATTTATTACCAGAAATTCATATTGATTTGTTATCCTAATGCTTAGAGATTTAAAATCTAATCTACAGAATTCCAGGGGATACAATTCTAGATGCCTACATACAATTTATATAAAAATAAAGAAACTATATGGTGTTGAAAAGAGTCCCTGCCTAGATATCAAATATGTCCCCATTGGCCCCATGACACCCAGAATGTATCTCCCTTATTAACAACTAATGCTTAGTTTAGATGCCACTTAATTTCCTGTTTGCCTTTTTTGCTGTTTCAGCTCTCTGTTTATCATATCATGATGTTGATGATGCTGAAATTTAGACATCCCTGTTGACGTTTGCCAGTTTTTACTATTGCTGCTGCTGACTACAAAAGGAATTAAATACAATAACTTTTAATAGACTGATACCACCCGTGGTCTTTATGGTAGTCTATGAACAGGATTACCTTTGGCTACCATGTGCCCAGAATGACACAGTAAGACACAAATTATATGGGTATAAAAATGTAAGTATGTAACTATGTTGCAGAAAGAGATTCTGCATGATTTCAGAAAGACATTCTTTCCTCTCCCTAGAAAAATGAGAACTTCTAAAGAACAGAGAATATCCAAGCATGAAGTCTGGGCAGGAGAAAGATGCAGGAATATATCTGAACACTGAACATGAGACCACAAGGTAGAAGGAAAATCAGGACCACACAGTGTCTTTTAAGTGAAGTAAAGTGTGTTAAATATATCAAAAACACTAATTACTAAATATTGAAAAAATATTTTTATTAAAGTATTGGAGATAAAAATAACTAGATTAGTTCCAAGTGAGAATAGGAGGAAAGGAATTGGCAACAATTCATAGAGTCAGCATTTTATAACATTTCACAGTATAGAAGAGCAGAGGTGACAACAGGAGAGGGTTATGAAGTCAAAGGTAATTTTTTTTTTAACATTTGAATGTGAGGCATGTTAGTGTTTTGATGAGGCTGACCTAATAAGGTGAGAGAAAAATAATAAAGAAGATGATCAGACAGGTTGCTGAAGTAATATCTCTAATTAGGTGAAAGGATTTGGATCTAGGGCACAAACGGAAGGGCTGGCCTTAAAAGGGTTCCTGACATTTCTGTAAGAATAGAAAAAAAGACAGAGGAAATAGTCATGGATACAAATAGATAAGTCTGTTTAGTTAAAGATGGTGATAAAATGCTCTGGTTATTGCTTCTATTTTCTGGATCAAATAGGAAACAACATGATAGACTGAGACTGATCATAGAAAGAAGTTGGAAGTATGAGGAGAGAAGAGCAAGTATGAAATAAGCATGTATACTTGAGAGAGGCAGAGTGAGCGACTGAATGCAGTGTGGAAGTTGGCCATGGCTGGAGATCTGATGTCTCTGTATTATCATTTTCTTCAATCACTACAAGGAATGCTTGAGTGAGATCAGAGGATCATTAAAGTCAGGATGAAACATAAAAAGTGAGTAAGTTGCAAAGATGGCTAGTGGTGTCTGCAGTCACTGAAACTGAGAATAGGAAATTTTTCAGCTATTGGCCATGGCAGGATTATGGTTGTAACCAAAGGAGATAGAATTCAGGACATTATTTCTGCAGGAGTGGTCAAGTAATTAAGGTTCAGGGTTGGAGTGAATCATACACAGAGCTTGAATTAACACAGAATTCTATTATTTGTCTTTGACATTATAACAATCTAGGTAATCAACATCATTCTTTGAACAGACTATTTGAAATTGTTCCCTATTTTTTGTGTCCAATTTTGCTTCCTCTTAGTCTATTTCTTGTTACACATGCATGATTTTCCCCTTCTTTCTGAGATGCAGATATAAGCCACAGCCATTTCTGCAGGTGCACCCTCCACAGCCCAATTCTCTCATTGCCATCTCTGGGATTCCTAAAATTAGAGTAAGATTCCCCAATCAGACTGGGAGGATGCTTTGAATCATAACTGGCAGAAGCCGTAGAAGTGTTGACTACTCAGCTGTCTTTCTGATTTTCAATGATGAAATCCAGCTCTACAC
This sequence comes from Cacajao melanocephalus, assembly GCA_963573385.1. Classification (NCBI taxonomy): domain Eukaryota; kingdom Metazoa; phylum Chordata; class Mammalia; order Primates; family Pitheciidae; genus Cacajao; species Cacajao melanocephalus. The sequence continues at coordinate 27,229 of CAUYLG010066396.1, forward strand.
CCATGCTCCTGCGAAGACTACCTCAATAGAACTGAGTTACTCTCTATTGACATCTAGAGATACAATAATAGCATACATTGTGCATAAAGTAGAAGGAGGTAGGGGGTCCAATGCATTCTTTCCTGTGATCTTTCCACTCTTGATGAGTTTATTTTTCCATTTCCAGACTGGAGTTTTTAAGTCCTAAAGAGACAATATATTCAAGATATATTTTTATACCTAGTAGCCCCAAAGGTGCAGGTTGGTTTTGGCATAGTCCCCAAAACTGGGTATGTGACTTATGCTTGATAATTCCCAAGTATCAAGGTGGAGGGGAAGCCAGAACTTCCACAGAAAGCTTCAGTAGGTTACGATTGAACTAATCTAAAGGAATAATTACTCTAAACTGATAGTGTATCTTTGAGCCCTGTTCAAGAGTCTCTTTTGAGAGACTCTTAAAAGCAGTAAAAGTGAAAATGACATCCCTTTTTCCTCTATTGTAGAATTTTGAACTATTTCCTTTTCTTCATGTCAGTGTTGCCCTACTCTGCCTCAGACATCAGGTTGGGCCCAAATTGTCTCCATTTATCTGCAACAAGGAAGAAGAGACTTTAAAGCAAAGGAACCTTGCTGCATTCACAATAACCTTAACCATAACCTGAAACTTCTACCTGAGCTTGAGGATTGTAGCTCAAGAACCCAAACTTTCCACAGGTTCTTAAATTTATTAAAGCTTTTTAAGAATTAAAAATACACAGCAGATTAATTTGATTCAGTACCTAAAACTGTTTGGTGATTCACTTTGTCTTATATACAAGGGAATACAGGATTCGATCTCTGAAAAAAATGCACAGGTTCTTTCTCAATATTCCCTTTTCTTCCTCTATATTACAGATATAGATACAGGTTTTACACATGTGTTTTCCTGTCCTTGAGTGAGCTATGTCTAATACACAGCACATTTTTCATGAACTGGCAAAACACAACTCATTCTGAACATGTCAGTTTATACTTCATTACTCTTCAAAGATTTCTAAGCTAGATGAGCTTTCCTAGTAGCCTCTTTTATGGTTTACTACATTTACTTCCACTATCTTACTTCTCATCACACTTATTGTAAAATGTCATATTTGCCACTGAATTCTCAATATTAGAGATAGCAACAGGAGTGTCTGTCTTCTTGACTATACTATATTTAGCACACAGTTCCTGGTGCATAATTCTCCCTTTAAAAATGAATTAACAAATGGATCAATAAATAATGGATTCTACTTGTTTATTTTATAAGAACGTTGTAACTTCTTACACCCGAATATCTGAATTTGATAAACAGTCCTCCCTATTCAACTCCTACTAAAATTGTTGGCATGATTGAAACCACGTACACTCCACTGCAATTTATATTAAATACAATGTTTAAGTTATATATACATAAAAGTTGTACATAGTTATTTCATAAATGTAATATTTTGATATAACCATACAATGTGTAATGATCAAATCTGAAAAACTGGTATATTCTTCATCTTAAATATGTATCATTTATTTGCATTGGATACATTTCAAAGCTATTCTTCCAGTTATTTTTAAATATATAATAAAGTTTTCAAGTTCTTTTAAACGATAGCCTATGTGCTACTAAACACTAGATCTTATTCCTTCAATATAACTGTATTTTGTGCCCATTAACCAATCCCTCTTCCACTCACCTCAGTATCCTCTTCAGCTTCTAATAACCGTCATTCTGTTTACCACCTCCATGATATTAATTTTTGTATTTCCCACATATAAGAGAGAACAGGAGACATTTGTCTTTCTGTACTTGACTTATTTCACTTAACGTAATGTTACCTGGTTTCATCCATTTTTTTGCAAATGACAGGATTTCATTTTTTATGGCAGAATAATATTCATATACATGACATTTTCTTTATCTGTTCATCCTTTAGATTAACACTTAGGTTGATTCCCTATCTTGGCTATTGTGAGAAGTGCTGCAACGAACGTAAGAGTGAAGATTTCTCTTCAATATACTGATTTTTTTTTTCTTTTTGGATAGATTCTCAGCAGTAGGATTGCTGGATTATATGTTCTACTTTTAGTTCTTTGAGAAACTGCCAGATTATTTTTCACAGTGGCTGTACTAATTTACATTATCTCTAACATATACAAGCATTCCTCTCTGTCCCCATCCTCACTAGCTTTTGTTATTTTTTTGTCTACTCTATTATAGCCATTGTAACAGGGGTGAGATGTGTTCTTCTGGTTTTGAGTTTTATTTCTCTAATGATTTATGATTTTGATCATTTTTATATACTCAGCCATTTGTGAAGCTTCCTTTGAGAAATACCTTCAAATCTTCTGCCCATTTTAACCAGTTTATTTAGTTGTTTGCTCTTGGGTGAGTTCCTTATATATTCGGGTTTTAATCCTTTGTCAGTTGAATAGTTTACAAATATTTTCTCCCATTTTGTAAGTTATCTCTTCATTTTGTTGGTTGTTTCCTTAGCTGTTTAGGAGCTTTTTAGCTTGATGCAATTACATTTATCAACTGTTGTTTTAGTTGCCTGTTCTTTTGAGGTCTTACGTAAGAAATCTTTGCCCATACCACTGTCCTGAAGCATTTCCCCAAAACCTGCTTCTAGTAGTTTCATAGTTGAAGGTCTTACATTTAAGTCTTTAATTCATTTTGATTTGCTGTTTGTATATGATGAAAGATAGAGGTCTAGTTTCCTTCTTCTGCATATGAATATACAGTTTTCCCAGCACAATTCATTGACAAGACTGTTTTTACTTTAATGTATGTTTTTGGTGTCTTTAACAAAAATGTGTTGACCATAAATTAGTGGATTTATTTCTAGGTTCTCTACTCTGTTCCATTAGTCTACGTATCTGTTTTTATGCCATTATAATGCTGTTTTGGCTACTACGGCTTTATAATATAATTTGAGGTCAGGTAATGTGAAGCCTCCACCTTTATTCTTTTTGCTCAGGATTGCTTTAGCTATTTCTGAGTCTTTTGTGGTCTCACGTGAATTTTAGAACTTTTATATTTATGGGAAGAATGTCATTGATGTTTGATAGAGATTGTACTGAATGTGTACATTGATTCAGATAATATAGACATTTTAACAACATTGATTCTTCCAATCCATTAATATGGGATACCTTTTCATTTGTGGTGTCCTCTAATTTATTTAATTAGTAATTTAGTTTTTATTGTAAAGATCTTTTGCTTATCTGGTTAAATTTATTCCTAAGTATTTTAATTTTTGGTAGATATTATAAATGAGATTGCTTATTTTATTTCTTTTTCAGAGAAAAAGATGTTTTTTCTGGTAGAATGTTGGCATATAACAATGTTGACTAGTTTTGTATGTTGATTTTGTATTCTGTAATATTACCAAATTCATTTATCAGTTCTAATAGTTTTTTTTTATGGAGTCTTTTAAGTTTTTCTAAATATAAGATTATACCATCTGCAAATAAGAAAAATTTGATTTCTTCCTTTATAATTTAGAAGCCCTTTTTTTAAATCTATCCAATTGCTCTGGTTAGGGGTTCCAGTATTATGCTGAATAAAAATGATACAAGTGTGCCCCTTTGTCTTGTTTCAGATTTAGAAGAAAGTGTTTTTGTTCCCCTTCAGTATGATGCTATCTGTGGACTTGTCATATATGGCCTTTATTGTTTTGAGGAATGTTCCTTCTACATGTTGAGAGTTTTAATCATGAAGAGATATTGAGTTTTATTGAGTGGTTTTTCAGCATCTATTTGAATAATCTTTTGGTTTTTATCCTTGATTTTATTAATGTATCATATTCATTGATTTGTGTATGTTGAATCATCATTCTGGCATCCCTGGGATGTATCCCACTTGTTCGCAATGAAGTTTTTTATTGTTTTGCTAAATTCAGTTTGCTAGTATTTCGTTGAGGAGTTTTGCATCTATGTTCATCATCAATATAATTGGCTGGTGGTTTTGTTGTCTTTGTTGTGTATTCATGTGGTTTTAGTATCAGGGTAATGCAGACTTCATAGTCTGAGTTTGGAAGTATTCTCTCCTCGTCAGTTTTTTAGAATAGTTTGAGTAGAATTGGTCTCAGTTTTTCTTTAAATATTTGGTAGTTTTCAGAAGTGAAGCCATCAAGTCCTGGGCTTTTCTTTGATGAGAGACTTTTTACTACGGCTTCTATCTTATTACTTGTTACTGGTTTGTGCAGACCTTCTGTTTCTTCATGGTTCAATTATGGTAGGTTGTGTTTGTCTAGAAATGGATCCATTTCTTCTAGGTTTTTCAATATATTGGTATATATTTATTCATAATGGCCTCAAGATATATTTTGAATTTCTGTGGTATCAATTGCAATATCTTATTTTTCATCACTAACTTTGTGTTTTGGGTCTTCTCTTTTACCCAGTATAACTAAAAGTTTGTCCATTTTGTTTATCTTTTCAAAAAACCCATCATTTTGCGACTCTTTTGTATTGTCTTTTAGTCTTCATTTTATTTCTGAGCTGGTCATTATTATTTCTTTTCTTATACTAACTTGGGTTCTGGTTTGTTCTCACTTATCTAGTTCCTTGAGATGCAGAGTTAGGTTGTTTATGTAAAATCTTTTACTTTTTTGAAGTAGATATTTAGTCTATAAACTTCTCTCAGTACTACTTTTGCTGTATCCCATAGATATTGGTATATTTTATTTTCATTTGTTTCAAAAAATTATATATTTTTAAAATTTCTTATTTGACCTATTGGTTGTTTAAGAGCATGTGATTTAAGTTTCATGCATTTGGAAAGTTTTCAGAAGTCTTTTTAAAATTGACTTCTTGTTTTATTCTATTGTGGTCAGAAAAAATACTTGTTTTATGTTTATTGAGATTTTTGTTGTTTTTATTATTGTTCAACATATGGTCTATCCTATAGTGTATTTTATGTGCTAATGAAAATGTTTATTCTGCAGGTGTGAGATGAAATGTTTTGTAAATGTCTATTATATTTATTTGATCTATTGTATGATATTTCTTTGTTGATTTTCTGTCCAAAATACCTGTCCATGCTAAAAGTAGTTTGTTAAAGTCTCCAACTATTACTGTGTTTGGATCTTCTCTTTCAATACCTTTAATAATATTTGTTTTATATATCTGGGTGCTCTAGTGTTGGGTGTATGCATATTCACACACACTATTATATATCCTCTTGTTTGATTTATCTCCTTATATAATGAGTTTCTTTGTCTCTATTTATAGTCTTTGACTTCAAATCTATTTTATCTAATACTATAGCTATTCTTGCTTTTTAAAAATTTCCATTTGCATATCTTTTTCCTTCCCTTCATTTAAGTCTATGTGTGTTTTTATAAGTGAAATGAGTTTATTGTAGGCATCATATAATCGGATCTTTCTTTCAAAATCAGTTAAGCCGCTGTATGCCTTTTGATTGAATAATTTAACCCATTTGCATTCAAAATTAATATTAATAGATAAGGACTTACTACTGCCATTTTGCTGTTTGTTTTCTTGTTATTTTGCAAGTACTTCTCTCTTTCTGTGTGTGTGTGTGTGTGTGTGTGTGTGTGTGTGTGTGTATGTAGTTTCTTTGTAGTTAAGTGATTATCTCTAGAAGTATGCTTTGTTTTGTTTTGAGACGGAGTCTCATTCTGTCACCCAGGCTGGAGTGCAGTGGCATGATCTCAGCTCACTGCAACCTCCACCTTCCAGATTCAAGTGATTCTTCTGCCTCAGCCTCCTCAGTGGCTGGGACTACAGATGAACTCCACCACAGCTGGTAATTTTGTATTTTTAGTAGAGACAGGGTTTTACCATGTTGTCCATGCTGGTCTCGAACTCCTGACCTCAGGTGATCTGTCGACCATGGCTTCCCAAAGTGCTGGGATTACAGGTGTGAGCCACCAAGCCCAGCCCTCTGGATGTATGTTTTAATATCTTTTTAAAATGTTTTGTGTATCTCTTACAGAATTTCTTGGCTTCCATGAGACTTGCAAAAAAGTCTTAGAAGCAATTATTTTAAACTGATGACAACTCTGGTCAAAAAGAAAATTAAAAAACAACAAAGAGAAATTTTTAAAAACCTCTACACTTTAACTTCATTTCCCACACATTTTTACCTTTTTTGTTGTCCCTATTCATATATTTTCTATTGTCTCTCTGTTAACAAATTGTTTTAGTTACTATTATTTTTTATAGATTTGCCTTTTAGTCATCATACTAAAAATATCTGTGCTTTACACATCACAAATACAATATTCGAGTATTCTGAATTTGTGTACTTACTTTTACCAGTGTGTTTTACACCCTTTAGCATTTCTTGTAGGACAAATCTGTTAATAAAAATCTCAGTTTTTGGTTTTCTGAAAAAGTCTGTCACCTCCACATTTGGTGAGAAACTTTGGTGCATTTAGTATTCTTGGTTGAATGGTTTTTTGTTTCGGTTTTCTTTTGCTTGGTTTTTGTTTTTTTATCCTCCAGCACTTTAAATATGTCATCCCACTCTCAACTGGCCTGTGAAGATTCCACACATCTCCTGCCAGATGTATCAGAGCTTTTTAATTTGTTACTAACTTCTCTTCTCTTGCTGCTTTTAGGATCCTTACTCTGTTTTTGACCTTTGAGAGTTTGATTATAATATACCTTGGGGTAGTTTATGTGGGTTGAATTTTCTTGGTGTTCTTTGACCTTCTTATACCTAGATATTTTTATATTTCTCTGTTTGAAAGTTATGTTATTTATATGCAAACATCTTTTTTAAAACAAACAACACTTAAATTTTCCCTTTCATGGCTATTTCTAAATCTTGTAAGCATATTTTTAAAAATTATTTTCTTTTCTTCTCCTCTAGCTGCATAATATAAAATAGCCTGCCAGTGAGCTATTTCTTTCTACTGCTTGATCAATTCTGCTGTTGAGACACTGATGCATTTTATAGTTTATAATTCAATTTTTTAGCTCCAGAATTTCTGTTTTTCACAAAGTATTTCAAACTATTAAGGTTATCAAATAGAATTTTGAAGTTTTCCTTGTGCTATCTTGAAATTCATCAAACTTCCTCAAAACAGCTATTTTGAATTCCTTGTCTCAGATGTCACATATCATTGTCACTCTAGGATTAGTCACTGCCTCCTTGTTTAGTCCATTTGGTGAGATCATATTTCCTAGATCCTCTTGATGTTTGCAAATTTTCATTAATGTCAGGGCATTACAGAGATGGGTGTTCATTTCAATCTTTGTAGTCTGGCCTTGTTTTAACCCACCCTCTACAGAGGCGTTTCCCAGAATCCAAAGGGGATTGAATGTTAAATTCCTTAATCCTGTGGTTACTGCAGCTGTTTCAACACTGGGGGGCACTGTAAGTCAAGGCATACTGTGACTTTTGCAGACTCTTAGATACATAGCTGTTTTAAACTTGGAGAAGATAAGAGCAAATTTCATGGTTCCCAGGTAAAATCCCTCACTGTTTTCCAGTTCTTTCCCCCCAAGGAAAGAACTGGCTAGGATGCCTGGAGTTGGGGCAGGGCTGATGTGGCTGCCAGAGTTGGCACAGCAATGGTTCATACACAAAGCTAAGAGCCTCCCAGACCAATACAGTACCAAAATTCACCCAAGACCTGCCTGGCTTTTGCTATTGTTTATTCAAGGTTCAGGGCTACTTTAGTCAGCAGGTGGTGAATCCTGCTAGGACTCTGTTACACCAGGGCAGCAGATTCCCTTCTGGCCTGGGATGGGCCTAGAATTGCCGTCAGGGAGCAGGGGTCCAAAACTGGGGGCCTCAAGATTCTGCCTGGTTCTTTATTTTACTGCGTCCAAGCTGGTATCTGGTTGCAAGACAAAGTCTGTTGTACTCTTCCTTCTCCTTCCCCCAGAAAGAAGTCTCTTTTCACCTGGACTCCTTGGCATTTGAGGAGGAGTGATGCAGGCACTCCCATAGCCACCACAGCTGGTGTTGTACTCAGCTGTATACCAAATCCACAATGTCCAGGGCTTGCCCGAAGACTGCAGTCCCTATGGCCTGATTGCGATTCAAATTTATTTAGGACCTAGGCCACTTTAGTTAGGTGGTAGTGTAATGGGGTTTGTTGTGGAAAGGTGATTTTATTTAGGTAGAGAAAAGAGAAGGAAAGGAGAAGAAAAGAAAGACTGCCATGAAGAGTGTCAAAGGGGATTCCAGAGGGGGAAATCCCAGACAGGAAAGGGAGTTCTCACTATGTGGGAGGGCATTCCAAAGAGCTGGAAATCCAGCATGGGTGAAAGAGCAGGGGACTTCATCCTGGGAGACATTCCCACCTTCCCAAGTTCCTCTGGCCAGTGAAAGTTGTTCCTTTAAACTTCTGCTGGGGTGATTGACTCTTAGTTTCTTCCTGAGCCATGAAATTCAAACATAAACCATTAAATCTCCCAGATGGAGAGAGATGGGAGGAGGGCATGATGCTGGGAAATTCTTGCCCTTAAAACTATGCCCCCTCATGGACCTGGAAAAAGAACACCTTTCTTCATTAGTGAAATGGGCCACGACTCAGGTTTCTCCTGCCAGGGAAGAGAATTCTCCTCTGGTGCATGCCTGGTCTAAATGCTCCCTCCGTGAGCACCAGCAGAATTCTGTCCAATTCGGTGTTCTACTGTGACAAGGAACACTTAGTTCTGGTACAATATTCCATAATCACTTTGCTCTCCCTCTCCTAAAGACACAGATTCTCTCCCCAGGCTTTACTGCCTGGGAAAGAGAGGGGTGGTGTAGGCAATATAGAAACTGTCCTTCCTGTAACCTTCAATGTGTCTTTCCTTGTTACAATGCTAAAGCCAGGTACTGTGATCACTCAGCTGAATTTGTTTTTTATGAAGCTGCTTTTTTACATAGATAGTTGTTCAATTTGGTGTTTCTGTAGGGGGAACAATTGCTGAAAGGTTCTATTTGACCATCTTGCTCCACTTCCCAAATTTATTGTCTTCACCCTACATCTCAAGCATAAGCCCTTCCAAGATAGCTTATGGTTTTGTGGTGATTTTATTTTATTGTCTAGCTCTTATTTTTATTTCTAATTGAAAATTAGAAAATTAAATTTTCTAATATTAGCATTTCTGTAATTTGCTAGGGTAACTTTGATATATTTCTAACATCTGGGTATGCTATTTCAAACTCTTAACATTTGGGTATAAATATATGTAGATAAGTGTCTGAGCTTTTAAATTGTTCAGTCAAAATTTTTATCACCTCTTTCTCTACTTATGAAAAAAGATTCTCTCTTTGATGCCTCTTCTTTCTTTTTAAGATATTTTCTGATCCTCATAAAACCATTATATTTTTTACTTCTTGTTTTCTCTCCCACTCTGTGTTTGTTGCCAAATTTACCAATTAATTCAGTGTTTCTGTAACTGATACTCTTTACTGGAACTTGAAATTTTTAAGAATAGAAACCATGTGATTTTTGCCTTTGTGTCTTACACAATGCTTACTATAATGTCTTGCATATCATTCGTTTACAACGTTTTGTTAAATGGCTTAATGTTCTTAACTCTTACAGACCTGGATATTACTGAAATCTTTAATAAAATTATCAAAATCTTAGTTATATATATATATATATATATATATATATATATATGGTGGAAACATTAGAGAAAATGGGTTTCGTCTTAAATATATTTTCTAGAGTTCAAAATTTGAAATATCATTTAATTTTACTAAGAAATAATGAACCAGAATTGAGTGCATTATATCACAATAATGCAATGGTCTTACAGGCTTATCATTTCAATGATGAGGGATATCAGATTGCTCTTATATAAACTTATTTTCATGTAAATCTTTACTTCACACAAACTCATACATTTAAAAAATATTTTATTAGAAAATACTTTGTAAAGACTGTTAAAAAACACAATGTATCATTTTTTGCCCCCATAAAACTATTGAAATAGCTAAAGCAGCTAATAAGAATAATGAGTGGAGTGCACAGTTCCAAATACTGGGAATCTAATTGCAGGATGCCTCTTCTAAAAAATTGGCCAGGTGGGGAGCAATAAATGATGGATGGTTCTTTCAAAGCGTCTGGCCACTTAGTACTTGGACATTTAATTTCGTTTCATTATACATGGTGAAAATACTTCTATTTTACAAATGTTTGAAATTTTATATATACATATATATGTATATTCTTTTTTAAAATAGACTATTTTTATAAGATAAAAATAAGTTAAATTTTATGTGTCATGTTTATGCTTTTGCTTTATTATAAAGATGAGTATATATTAATAAACTCACTTTCAATATTCTCTTTAATACATAAGGAGAAATCACACTTGAAGGTTTTTTTATTCATTTAATCATGAATGAATTTAGCCATTAGTGTCTCTAGTCTTATTGCCTTTAAATATATGTCTCAAAGCCGGAAATTTAGCATAAACCTGAAGTCTTAATAGTTGGTATTTTACAAAGTTCTATTAGCTGTTGTGGAACACCGACATTTGAAATACTTAGCAATTCCAGAAGCACGACTATCATTAAAAATACCCAAAAAGAAAGAAGGCTAACTTTTATTGACTCAAAAAAAAGCTTTTCAAAAATCATTTTTCTAACAAAACAGTACATTATTGTGTCAAGTATAATATTTAATGCACTAGTAAGTTGAAGAAACAACTTATAAATAGGTTTAACATACATGTCATTAAAAGCACAGGAAAGTTTTATATGACAAAGCGTTTGGTATATTTCATTGATTTTCAAATAACTTATTTATTTATGCCCATAAAGACACCATTGTTTCAAACATTTTAAAAACTTGGTTTAGAATTGTACTCCACTCCATGATAATGAAATATATATCACCTAAGAATCTCTCCCAATGTTTTTGGAAATATGTGTTTTTGGACTAACGCTAATGTTACATAAAATAACTATATTAGTCTCTAAAGTTAGCTTTATTTAATTTCCATTGTATATATTCAAATGAAATATGTTTTTATAGAAATAAAATTATTCACTATTAAAGCTTTTCTGATAAATGTTACAGAAACTTTTACTTCAGTTTTCAAGGAAAGTATTTCAAAGTCAGTTGCTTAAGAAATGAGAATAAAATTTAAAGAAATATTTAGAATGCAAAGCTTTCTACGTCATTGGGGATAATATATTTTTATTTCAATTAAATGCTTGTCACATTCTGTAAGTCAAAATTATAGTACTTTAAAACTTTATAATTAAAAATTGATAATTTATTAAGATGTAACTTAAAAGCACCAAGTTGAAAACTACCGAAAGAATATCAAGGATATAAAAATACATATATACTATTTATGTTTCTTTTTATTAGAGAAATATAATTGGTAATACAACTCAAAATAGTCTGAATTTAAGAAATGAAAGAATTAAGGACAAATTCTTAAGATAAAATGCACATTCTCAAAAATTACTCTTGAATGCAAGGCCTGGTTTTAAACATTCTATGCTCCAAATTAAGTTAAAATAAATTTAACTATGTTTAATCTTCAATTTATTAGCTTCTGTTTTTAAAGAAATCATTTTTGTACAGGTAGCTGTTATTCCTAATGAATACAAGCATTGATGTGTAAAGAATGTATTGAATATATTGAATGAGCAGTTGTGTGGAATACAGGGGCACAAATATTTGACAATGATGAGGACTTCGTTTTACTACATGGAATAGATTTACAGAATCACCACCAATATGAGATAAATTATCTAAATGTTATAAGGAATAAATAAAAAATGTGATAATCAAAGGAATGTGTGAATTTTGACAGAGTAGAGGAAATTAGAGGAGTATTCACAGATGTGGCATTTGAGTTGACCTTTGAATGATGACTGGGTTGAAAGAAAACAGCAGGAGAAGAGCATTAGAGGACCAAGAATAACATGAGTGATAAGTGAGAGGGCATGTGGGTAAGTAAGATGGTGAGGTAGTGGAAACTGAGACAATATATTGGTACCTCATTTGGTAGGGTTTTTAAGATCAAAGAATTGGCATATAAAATATATTTTAATGAGGAGTTCCCAAATAATTTTGAGCAAGAAAAATGTAAAAAGAAAAGATGAGCAGATCTGTTTTAATAAAAACCAGCATTAGCGTGAAGGGTGTGCAAGGAAAATATTAGAAACAGGAAGATCAGTCATTGATTGGTTTTATCAGTTTGGTATATACATTAACTTTTAAGGAGCATATATTGAATCTCTTTGATGTATTTATAGTTCTACTCTAGAAAGTAACCCACATATACACAAGTACACATACAAATACACACAATTTAGGACGGAAGGCGTTCTTTGGTTTCTGTATATATTTCATGTTATTTAGTGATTCAGTCAAAGAAGGATATACAACTCTGATTTTTTTTTTACTTAGTTTTATGAACTACAACTTGGGTTGTAAAACTTGGTCATTCTCAATGACATCTGTTTTAGTGCTTTTTTAAAAATCTCTTAATCATTTCTCCAGTGAAATAAAGATGCAAATTAGGAAGAAGAGTATTTAATTCAGAAGCAGCTGTATTTCTTCACATTATTCACAGATGGGATGCAAACAGCAACAGGACAAACTAATCTGTAGTTTGGTGAGGAAGTCATACACATTTTTAAATTCTCTCAGTATGTTCTTAGATTGGCATCAGAACTTCTTTTTAAAATCAATCATCTTGATTGTCAAAAAAAAATTTAAAAATTTAATTTATTTTTAGTTTAAAAATCTATCAGTTTGAATCATTACATTGTATCATTTCATGTCATTAATTTTAAAGAAAAAATATTTTATTGGACATAAAACATGGAGCTTATTTAACTCCATAGTTAAATGGTCATCAAACCATTTTACTAATTGCAAATTGGAATAATGGTAATTGTAGACTGTTCATCCCATTTTTCCCTGAAGTAGGTATCACTGCACCACTTAACTTGGTTACAGTGTCATCAACCATCCCTCTTTCTTCCCTCTTACCAGTTTTAACCTGAAATATTAATTATCTCAGGATGAGAAATTTAGTCATAAAAAATATTTGACAAAGTATGACAGCAGTAGACTTCAAAATTAAAGCAAAATATAAAAGTTGAGCTCAAATTACATACAAATTACCTTTCATACAACCTTATTGTTTTTAATAAAGTCCACAAAAATGATGTGTGTGTTTAAGTTGACAGAAGTCATTACAGAAACAAAGGAAATGGAGTAGTCAAGAAAATGTACTGTTTATTCAGTGGTCCTGGCCAAACCTAGCTTTCCAGTCATGTCTGCTTAGTACCAATCAAGAGATAAAAAACATTTTTGAAATGACCTAAGTCAACATCTCCTAGGGCAAAAAAACTGTCCATCTCAGTCTTGCTCAAATTTCTGATTCACAAAATTGTAAGATAATATACATTCTTTTCTGTTTTAAGCCATTAAATTTGGAGTGATTTGTTACGTAGCAATAGATGACAAGTGAAAAAATGCAAACTACTCAACTTGTGCATTTGATCTCATCCACTCTACTATAACCAGGTCTTTTGTTCCCATATAGCACCTTTATTTTTCAGCATTATTATTATTTTTTCCATTTTAGTGGATACCCATTCTATTCAACAGTCACACATGTTGTGATATTTATCTCCATTTAAAAAATTCTTTCTATGTCTCTTTCCATCAACAATGTTCCTATTTTCTATTTTTATTTCTATTATATTTATATCAACATTTTCTTAAAAAAGTATACAGTTTTTATTTTTCTTTTATCTATTTCATTTTCAATCTATACCAAACCCTTATCAACACTATCTTATGAGGTACCTAATATTGCTAAATTTATTGTTCACTTTTCAGTTATCAAACTCTTATGAGTATTTTATACTATATCCTTATATCACTTATAGAAACACTTGTATGCTTTTCTCATTTTTTTTTTTTTTGCCTCTCTCAATACAAAATGGTGGACAGTGTTCAGACTTTGTTTTCAGCTGTGTGTGTGTGTGTGTGTGTGTGTGTGTGTGTGTGTTTCTTAAGTATGCTTATTCTAGGTTATTTGGCTTAAATAAAAACTTTGACCTCTCCACTAAGTTCTACTATATTTTACTTCTGGTATATTTTATTTGTCCATTTGAATCTTGGCAAGCAATTATTTCAAACTTGACTTGTCCAAAATTGCAATTTGAGTACTTCCTCATCACGTGATTCCTCCATAGTCTTCTTCATTTTAGTAAACAGGAATGCTAGTTATGCAATTGTCATGCCCATATAGTTGATTCCTTTTTTATCTTCCATCCATAAGCAAGTTTGTTGATGTGTCTATTTAACACATATTCTGAGTTTAGCCACTTTTCATCACTCTATTCCAGGTCTACATCTTTTCTTACTTCTATTGAATCAGTATCTTCCTAATTGGTCCCATGTAGTTATTCTGGGTCATTGACTAGAATAATCTTTAAATCTAATTTGGAGTTTTTCAAAATCAACTAAAAGTTCAAATTACACTCAGAAAAAAAAAAACTCTTTTTAATTTGCATTCCTTACAATGTTTAGTTAGATTTATATAGAAATATTTTGGCGGGGCGTGGTGGCTCACTCCTGTAATCCCAGCACTTTGGGAGGCTGAGGCGGGCGGATCATAATGTCAAGAGATCGAAACCATCCTGGCCAGCATGGTGAAACCCCGTCTCTACTAAAAAATATATATATAAAAATTAGCTGGGCATGGTAGCGTGCGCCTGTAGTCCCAGCTACTAGGGAGGCTGAGGCAGGAGAATTGCTTGAACCCAGGAGGTGGAGATTGAAGTACGCCAAGATTGGGTGACTGTACTCCAGCCTGGCGCCTGGGGACAGATCAAGACTCTGTCTCCAAAAAAAAAAAAAAAAAAAACTTATTTTTAAAGATATTGTAAGTGGCATAATATTTTTTATTCTCATCTTAAATGTTCAGTGCTAAATTAAAGAAATGTGGTTGATTTTTACACTGCCTTTGTATTGTGTTGTATTCTGTAACATTGATGAATATACATATAAATTCTAATTGTATATTTAAAGACTCTTCTTGATTTTCTACAGTGACAGTCATGTCTTCTTTCAATATGTAGTACTTTCTTTTTTTTTCTAAGAGTTAGGTCTTGTATTTCTTTTTCCTATCTTAGTAAATTGACCAATATTTCCAGCAGCAGTGGGAAAGGGGTTTCCTTTTCTTGTTCTCAATTTTAGGAATAATGTCTTCCACCTTTCACTGTAAGGAATAATATGAACTGCAGAGTTTTATAGAAGCCCTTTAGCAGGTTGAGGAAGTTATCTTTTATTTATAGTTTGCTGAGAGTTTTTCATCAGGAATAAATATTAAATTTGGATTCATGCATTTTTTGTATTAATTATATGGTCATGTATGAAACATGTTCTAATGTTGTTTAATATTGTGAAAAACTGCTTTAATTGTATCCCATTAATTTTGATGTTTTGTAGTTTTATATTAGTTTAGTTCAAAATATTTTCTATTTTTTTTTTTTTTTAGTTTCTCTTTCACCTATGGTTTATTTAGGAACAGTTGATTTCCACGTTTGGAAATTGTGCTGTTTTTTTTTTTAATTTAATTTCATAATGATCAGAGAAGATAGCTTATGTATGATTTCATTTTAAAAGTGTCAGTGTTTATCATTTTTTTCCTTTTCAACTTTTAGATTGGGGGGTACATGTGAAGGTTTGTTACAAATGTAAATTAATTATGTAATGATGAAGTTTAGGGTACAATTGAACCCATCACCTGGGTTTTGAGCATAGCACCCAACAGGAAATAAATTTATAATCCCAGAAATAATCTAATTTGGTGAATGTTCCAGGTACACTTGAAAAGAATACGCATTGCTTATTGAGTGTTTTATAAATTGAAATTAGATCCAGTTTGTTGATGGTAGTTTTCAGTTTTTCTGTAGGGATACTTACATTATCCCTACTATTTATATTTAGTACTGAGAGATTGGTATTGATATCTGTAATACTGGGTTTCTCTGTTTTTCAGTGTTTTCTTCATGTATTTTGAAGCATACACAATTACATTTCTTATGTCCCCTTAATGAATTGATCCATTTGTCATTTTGTAATAATGTACTTTATGCCTCGTAGTTTCATTTGTTTTTTCCTCTGAAGTCACTTTCTCTGTTATTAAAATAGCCACTTTAGTGTTCTTTAAATTTTTTTGACATTTTGTGTTTTTAGATCCTTTTACATTTAAACAACATATTTTGTATTTTAAGGTAATTTCTTGCATGCAGCATACAGTTGAGTAGTGTTTTTATTCTCTGAAAAATTCATCTTTATATGTAGGACAAATTGTATTTAACATAATTATTGAAATAGCAGGATTTGAGTTTACCATATAATTGTTTATTTTTTGTTTGTTCTTTCTGTTTGGTTTTCTATTTCTCTTATTATTCCTTTCTGTGGGTTTATAAAATATTATTTGTAGTATTTTATTTTAATTATCTGTCTTGTTTTTGCTTATATACTTTTGTGTATATTTAAGTTGTTACTCTAAAGATTAGATGTATCTTTTTAGTCTATTTAGTATTAATATTCTACTAACTCAAGTGGAAAATAGAAAAATACTATATATTTTTTCTATATATTATACTAAACTCTGTGTTATGTTTGTATTGTGTATTATATCTTCATAGATGTAAGGCCCTATCAATAAATGTTTTATTTTTTCAACTGACAAATTCACAGAACTGAAGAGAAAAAAAAATATGCATTTAATTTATCCAGCTATTTATCAATTCAGTTATCCTTTTTCTGTTTCTCATGTTCCAAGTCTTCAATATTTCCACTGTTTTAAGAAGTTTTCTTTGCAGTAATTTGTTTAGTGCTAGTATGCTAGCAATTAAATCTTTAGCTTTTCCACATCTGAGAATGTCTTCATTTTAATTTCTGAATGATATATCAAATACAGGAAAAATAAAGACACAGTATCTTTTCAGCTCCTAGAAAATGATGTACCATTTCCTACTATCCTCCATGATTTATGATAAGAAATTAGCAATTTGAGTTTTTATGTTCCCCTTTCCCCTTCGGCTGCTAGTTTTGCACAAACTAATTTAAGAATTTCAGATAATCTGGTTTCTGGAAAAGTTTTGTTTATTTTTGGTATTTTCTTCCTTCTTTTTTTTTTTTAACCATGATCTTACTTTTTCATATGTCTACCTTAAATATCCACCAATTATTATATTTGTATATAATAATGAGATATCAAAGCTTTGAAGGCTTTGGATGCCTGATTAAAGCTTAATATTTGTAAGATTTCGTTTTATGGTGAATAATTCTAAGGCTGTGAGAAACATAAAACTATGCAGTAAGCCACAGTAAACACTTGAAAATTTACTAAAAACAATGATATTCTCTCCCAAGGTGATAGTATGCAGCAGAAACAGTTAAGACCACTACAGATTAGTGGGAGATTTAATAGTCTGTTTTCATGCTGCTGATAAAGACACACCTGAGATCGGGCAATTTACAAAAGAAAAACATTTGTTGGAGTTATAGCTCCCCATGGCTGGGGAGGCCTCACAATCGTGGTGGAAGGTGAAAGGCAAGTCTCACATGGAGGTGGCGAGAGAGAATGAAAGCCAAGGGAAATGAGTTTTGCCATATCAAACCATCAGGTGTCATGAGACTTATTCACTACCACAAAAACAGTACAGGGGAAACCGCCCCTATGATTCAGTTATCTCCCACCAGGTCCCTCCCACAACATGTGAGAATTATGAGAGTACTATTCAAGATGATACTTGGATGGAGACACACAGCCAAACCACATCAGGAAAGAAAAGAGCTCTAGAAAGAAAAATCTCCAAAATTAAAAAGAAAAATCTTGGTATAATTTAGAACTTGGGAAAACAATGTAAGTCCTCAGTATTGTGTAAAGAGAAAAATTTTCAAATTTGTCCCTAAGAATGTTGCAATATGAGTTTTAGACAGCCTTGAAGAAAATGGCAGAGAGAAAAACAACATAATCGCAGCATAACTTTTAGCCTTATGTAGAACTACATGTATACACTCAAGACAATAAAAATAACATTTAAACAAAAATATTAAACATGAATTAATTGAATAATTATTACTTTCCAGGGATTCATTAGGTAAAAAATAAAATGCCAATGAAGAAAAAAAATGCCAAGTTTTCCTGAAATTCATATACAAGTAGGAATAGACAAACAATAAACAAAACCAAAGGTAGATATTGGGAAAGGAGGGTCAAATACAGAAACAATTTGGCAAACTAGAAGACTACAACAATAATATCTGGCAAGATAATATGGCACAGAAATCAGGGTAAAGGCAGTGGTGGCAATGAGAAGCACTGGTCATCTAAATATATTCTGGTGGTAGAAACAAATTGTTGATTAATTAATTGTAGTTGTTAAATAAAGAATCCAACATACTGTCATAGTTTGATCTAATTACTTGTCATAGTTTGATCTAATTACTTGGAAGATGAGAACTATCATCAGATTAGATAGGGAGTACTGTGATCAAATTATTCTGCACTGAAGATAAAAAGCTTTGTTATTAGGTACATAAATGTTTAAGATTGTTATTGGTTCTTAGTGAATCAATCCCTTTATAATTTTGAAATGAGCCTTTTTTATTCCCAGTAACATTTTAAATTGTTAAATATACTGTCTCTGATATTAAATAACCACTGTGCTCTATTATTTTCATTTTATTTATTATTTAACTATTTATTTATTTTGAGACGGAGTCTTGCTCTGTTGCACAGGCTGGAGTGCAGTGGCAAGATCTTGGCTCACTACAACCTCTGTCCCCAAGTGATTTTCCCACCTCAGCCTCTTGAATAGCTGGGACTACAGGCATGTGCCACCACTCTGAGCTAATATTTGTAATTTTAATAGATACTGGGTTTCACCATGTTGGCCAAGCTGGTCTAGAACTCCTGGTCTCATGTGATCTGCCTGCCTTTGCCTCCCAAAATGCTGTAATTACAGGCATGATCCACCATGCCAAGCCCCATTATTTTTATTTTTATTTTTTGAGACATGGGTTTACACTGTAACCTAGGCTGGTTGGATTGTAGTGGTGCAAACATGACTCACTGCAGCTGTGAGCTCCTGGACTGAAGTGATCTTCCTGCATCAGCCTCCCTAGTAACAGGTACCACAGGTACACACCACCGTGTCTGGCTAATGTTTTTTATATTTTTTAGAGATGAGGTATTGCCATTTTTCCCAGGCTGGTTTATTTTCATTAGCATTGGCATAGGACATGTTATTCTATTCTTTTACTTTTAATCTAATTGGGTATTTATAAATAAAGTATAATTTTTAATGTAGGCACTGTGTAAGAGACCTTCATGCTGGGAAGCAGAGAAATGGGATTTATCAGAAACAAAGAAGTCATAGTAGAGTCAAGAAAATATTTAAGATGGGAAAACAACAGTAAGTCTGAATGTTTGTATGCAGAAAGTAGCAATCCAGAGAAGAGGGTGAATATGATGCCTTAAGAGAAAATTTATTTGCATAAGCTAAAATGTACAGGATCTCCTGCAGATATGGAGGGGTTGAATTAGATTGGAGAATGGACAGCTTCATAGTATCAGCAGAAACAGTAGGGTATATGGATAGAGGTAGAGGTGGTGGAAGGAGTCAAGCAAGTTTTGTTTTAGAAGTAGATGCAAATTCATCATCTGAGAATTATGATGCGGAGGAGGTGTTGGAGAGTGAAAGAGAAAGTAGGGCGTGGAATTATTTTTTAGGAACGCAGGGAGACTGTACAAAAGGGAGGATAATTAAAATATTGTTGGGAAGAATTGAGGGCTTATTTGAGGTGAATTTTCATAATTAAATTTGGATCAGTAGCATGTTAAGTTTCACGTAGCACCTCTGTTTGCCTGCATAAAAAGATTTAGATAACATTTTTCTTATTTTTGTCTAAGAATGCCAGATGTTTTCTCCAGCTTCTTTAATGTATAATTAAATTCTATGAATCAGCACAAAGAGCCTTATGAGGCAGGGTGGGAAAACCTATAAATATGTCATGATATTGCTTTTTATAGCATATATTTCTTTTCCTCCATATTATTCTTATTGGCACCAGTGTCTTCATTTCCTGGTGAAACAATTAGGAATTTATATTTTGTAGATAAGTTTATCAAAACAGTAAAGTTGCAACAACGGCAGTGGAACACATGTTTAAGGATTGAACTATCAAGTACTGTGTATTATGAATAAATGTCTTTAATGGATTCCTTGTACTTTTAACCACATAAAAGTAAGTTTAGGAATATTCAAATAATTTTCTTTGTATTTGATACTTAATGTATAATTTCAAAACAAAAACTGAGACATACATAGATAAGAATAGCTTATTTAATGAAAAAGTAACAACTCTTTTAGTACCTAACAATTTAATTCTAATATAAATACACTTTCATCATTCAGGTGTTGAAATCATATATTTTGTTCCAGAATCCTAGAGAAATGCTGAAAAAGATTCAATACTTAAATTATTGGAAATGCAAATATAGTGCTTATCAAATTCTTTGAATCTCCTTGTTAAAGTATATTTTATCTCTACCTAATAAACTCATCAATATAAGATATATAATAGCTTGTGTGTAGTGTTCCTTTCAGTCTAATCACACTCCAAGGTAGCATGTTGGAATGACTTTTAATATGAATGCTTTGAATCACTAGATATTATGAGATATAGCAAAGTTCCTTTTTGGAAAATTCTGCATAAAATGTTATCTACAGTGATATAATATACATAAGTGCTTTTATGATTTAAGCCAAGCAAAATTTATGAAATAATAAAGATTATATGTCTCTAAGGGAATAATTGCCATATAGGGAGCCCCTTAATCTCAAAAAGGTTGATTTCTAGACTTTAAATTGGCCCCTGATTGTGTTGTTTAATGCCCGCAAACAGTAATGCTATAATAAAGGCTGGCTGCCAGTAAAGGGCATTTTCAAAGTCACGCAGAATGAACATTTTCTTATCAGAATCCACTACAAGCAAAAAAAAAAAAGTGATATTTCAGTAAATCATTTATTTTAAAATCTTTGAGTAAAAAAGCAGAAAGCAACTGTCATTCCCTTAGGTATAGTCACTTGCCCATGATGAGGTGTAATATGCAGAAATAATAGCAACATATATATGATCAATTCACATTTTTAATGATCTCCTGAGGTGTATAAAGAAACATTAAACATTAACAAACTAACAACAGCAAAAACTCCATAATTGAATAATATTAGAAAGATTTATAAAAAGTTAAAACTTTTACTGTCTCCTCAAAATATTAACTTATTTTAATATTTGACGTATATTTATCACAAATAGTTCTTGCAGTTTGCATGGGAGCCTGGACGTTTTGGCTTGTTCCAGGCCCTACCCAAAACTTGCAGCTTTTGGGGTTACTTTGGAAACAGCTTGCTTTATCATAACCAGATGAATGCTATCTTGCCTCTAAAATCCTGAGAGGCCCACTAGGTGTCATGCTTCTTTTTCAGTTGTAAGAGGAGCCATATGTAGCAACTTATTCTTCACCTTAGAGGGAAAACCTCATAATGCCCTGGACCACTGGACTTGGAAATTTTACTGAGAAAGAAGGCCCTTGATTTTTTGAGTAGTTTACCTCCCACCTTCTGACACAGTAACATCTTACCAATACATTTAGACTAATTGTTATTTAGTGCTTCCCATGTCCAATCAGCATAATAGCATTAATGTAATGAACTACTATGATATCTTGTGGAAGAGAAAGACAACCCTTGTGTACTAAATTAGAACAGAAGACAGACTTGCATACTGATGTATCCTTAAGGTAAAATAGTGAAGTCTGAGAAAAGGATTAATCATATAAAATTTTAGCAGAGTAATGGGGTCTTCCCTTAAAAAGGCCCAACCTCCTTTGTATTCAGGGTATTCTCAGTTAATAAACTATCTTATATCTAGAAATTGACTGGAGGGGTTTTGACTCTGTTTTTGTTATTCTAGTTAAACTAATGTTTGCTCAGCCTACAACTCCCTATCTGTACAAATCATGTAAGAATTTAATAGACTGCCTACCTGTTTATGTTTATGAATACCATGATCATCTGGCCAATTTTTTAAAAATGTATTTATTATACTTTAAAATCTGGGGCACCTGTGCAGAACATGCAGGTTTGTTACATAAGTATACACGTGACATGGTGATTTGCTTACATAGGTATACACGTGCCATGGTGGTTTGCTGCATCCATCACCCCATCATCTACATTAGGTATTTCTCCTAATACTATCCCTTCCCAATCCCCCCACCCCCTCCCCTAGTTCTCCCACCCCCACCACGGGCCCCGGTGTGTGATGTTCCCCTCCCTGTGTCCATGTGTTCTCATTGTTCAGCTCCCACTTATGAGGGAGACCATGCAGTGTTTGGTTTTCTCTTCTTGTGTCAGTTTGCTGAGAATGATGGTTTCCAGCTTCGTCCATGTCTCTACAAAGGACGTGAACTCGTCCTTTTTTATGGCTGCATAGTATTCCATGGTATATATGTGCCACATTTTCTTTACCCAATCTACCATTGGTGGGCATTTGGGTTGGTTCCAAGTCTTTGCTATTGTGAACAGTGCTAAAATAAACATATGAGTTCATGGGTCTTCATAATAGAATGATTTATAATCCTTTAGATATATACTGAGTAATGTGATTGCTGGGTCAAATGGTATTTCTATTTCTAGATCCTTGAGGAATCTCCACACTGTCTTCCACAATGGTTGAACTAATTTACACTCCCACCAACAGTGTAAAAGCATTCCGATTTCTCCACATCCTCTCCAGCATCTCTTGTCTCCAGATTTTTTAATGATCGCTCTTCTAACCGGCATGAGATAGTGTCTCAATGTGATTTTGATTTGCATTTTTCTAATGACCAGGGATGATGAGCTTTTTTTCATACATTTGTTGGCTGTGTAAATGTCTTCTTTTGAACAGTGTCTGTTCATATCCTTTGCCCACTTTTTGATGGGGTTGTTTTTTTCTTGTACATTTGTTTAAGTTCTCTGTAGATTCTGGATATTAGCCCTTTGTCAGATGAGTAAGAACTTCTGCAC
The DNA here is from genome assembly GCA_963573385.1 of Cacajao melanocephalus. Lineage (NCBI taxonomy): Eukaryota > Metazoa > Chordata > Mammalia > Primates > Pitheciidae > Cacajao > Cacajao melanocephalus. The sequence continues at coordinate 50,288 of CAUYLG010066396.1, forward strand.
AGCAAAAGAAATTATCATTAGAGTGAACTGGCAACCAACAGAATGGGAAAAAATTTTGCAATCATTTGGCCAATCCTATAGGTATCCATGACTCAAACAGATAATAAGCACACCCTTCTCTTTGTTAATTAAGTGACACTACTTGACCCTTGCCAATCTGGTATCTTTTTGCTCCACTGTGTTATGGATTCAGGTTTAATTATAGCAGTTCCAACTATAATTTCTGATCTACAGAGACAAGCAACTACAGAATGATTCCAGCATTCTAGTGTTCTTTCAAAAATTTATTTCTCACCATCATGGTAAAAATTGTGTCTTCTGGAAAGTTGCAATTTGAGGAAACAGAACTTGAAAGATTACATTTCTGTCTCTCTAAGTCTTTAGATACTTTTTTCTACAATATACTAAGGTAATTCTGGCATTTCAACTTTACTTAGTGTTGGCTACAGTTGGGTTCATGTTTCTGCCAAACAGGCAGGTGGACTCTTGGCACCCTTTCCAACCCCTCAAGCTAAAACATTAAATGCAGAATCTCTACTTAGTGGGTCTATTTCAATATACTGGACCTGATCCAACCTTATGTTCTTTCCACTATGAGCCAACATTCAAGATCCCTTTCTATACACATTCCCCAAATTTCTTTCTATACAAATGGAAAAACTTGGATGCAATTCCTTTGTTGTGTGATACATGCTCTCATGGAACATAAATGGTGCCTTATTTTTAGGGGTCTGCTGGCACTAGTGTCTATTATATGCCTAGGAGTAAAAAGGGATTGTGGAGGTAGATCTTGAAGATAATCAGCAGTGCCTTGCCAGGAAGCTTCCTCAGAGAAGGCCCTTACAGGTTTTTAGGCAAAAGAGGATTAACTTCCTTTCACAGGGATGAAAGGGCTACTTCTGAGAGAAATTAAGGATTTGATTTTTCCAGCTTTATTGGGATCTTCCTATATGTCCCCATTTCAATTTTTTCCATTGCATTCCTTCCCAAACAATACCCTCAATTTATGGGAAAACACCTGAGAAAATAAGAATTCAATGTGTATTGTAATTCAACAATTTGAAGGCTGAAACTTTGTGTTTGCTTTTCAGACATTTCAACTTTGAATCTTCTTTAGGACGTAAGAATTTATTTGAGGGCAGATATAGATTATTTCAGCTGTTTTATACAAACATTGACCTGGAAACTTGAAACCCTGAGCTCATTGTTCTTTGACTTTTTCAAATGCAATTTTGAACAGTTAGTCAATCCAATCCTATTATATATTCTAGTTTGACTAAAATGTTCTAACTTAGCAAATACATGGTCACTGAATACCTCATTTTCTCTTTACCACTGAAATTTGAATTATTAGTGACTTTAGCATAAATTGAATTAGTGAACCAATGCTAGAAGAGCCAGAACTGATTCATAATTTTTTTTTGTTTTTTTTTTTTTTTTGAGACGAGTCTCACTCTGTCTCCCAGGCTGGAGTGTTGTGGAGTAATCTCGGCTCACTGCAACCTCAGCCTCCAGGTTCAAGGGATTCTCCTACCTCAGCCTCTTGAGTAGCTGGGATTACAGGCATGCATCACCATGCCGGCAAATTATTGTATTTTTATTAGAGATGAGGTTTCACCATGTTGGTCAGGCTGGTTTCGAACTCCTGACCTCGTGATTCACTCACCTCAGCCTCCCAAAGTGTGGGGATTACCAAGCATGAGCCACTGCACCCAGCCAAAATTTATTCTTAATATTTTGTTCTTCTAGGACCGTTGCTAGTACCAAAATCTCGACCTGTCAAATATTCAGTCAGAAAAATACAAAACTAGCTAGGGAGATACATTTAAATGTTTATTGTAAAGAATTAGCTTATGTGAGTGTTGGGGCTGGTTAGGCAAGCCCCAAATTCATAAGGCAGACCAGCAGGAAGAGCATTCCAGAACTCCTGGCCATGGGCTAAAGTCTGTATTAATCAGTGAAGGTTTTTTTTGTTTTGCTTTTCCCCACTGAGGAAGCCTTAGCTCTACTTTTAAGATCATTTAACATTGAATCAGGCCAACCCAGATTATCTAGGGTAACCTCCCTTATTTAATAAATCCTTTACTATTGATGAGCTTTAATTACATCTACAAAGTACCTTCACAACAATAACTAGATTTGTGTTTGATTGTGTAACTAAGGACTATTGCCTAGCAAATGACAAACCCAAAGACCATCATATCCTAAATATTAAGTTCACTTAATAGGATCTTTCACTGACTTATTCCAATTAGGGAAATAATTTTGAGATGAAAATTCTCAAGGCTTTATACAGGTAGTCACTTACTCGATTCTTGTTATTAAAACAATTTTAAGATTTTGACCAGTAGCTTTATATTTTAGAACATTCCAAAATTTCTGATCTTCTTCCTCATTCAGTAATCTCATCCATTCTCATAGACTTCATAAGAAACCAGACAAACTCACATTCATTTGGCAAGTAATCAGGAAGCTTAAATTGGGTTTTATCAGCTTTGCAATCAAGAAAAGGGATTAATTCTTCCCAGTACTCTGAAAATTCTCCAATATTATTCAAGAACCATTGGTTGAGAGAATATGCTAGCTAACCATATTAAGTAAAAAGACCACAATTTATATGAAAAAGTGATTTTTCCCCAGCCAATTTGAATTGAGGATTTAGTGTCTGGAACCAAAATTATATATGTATCTATTATGTTTTAAGCAGGAATCTATGCAGAACTATTTTTTTTCCTAAAAATTATGTTTATTATACTTTTGGCTACTTTGCCCACTTTATTTTGCTGAGTTCTCAAGGAAATATGTTAGTATGTGTGCATGTTCATGTGTGCTGGTGTTGCTCTTCTTATCATGAATAATTAAATGAGTTTCTCTTAACAATTTGAAAATGTGAGTCAACTTGGCTTTCACTGAGCACGATTCAGAGAGTCATCTCTTAGATTTGACTTTATGTCAACAGACATTCTAATTATCGCTTGCGACAATCATCTATCAGGGAGACAATTGCTGCTTCATTTCTACAGTATTATTTAAGAATGGGGAGATAAAAGATTGAATTAGTATAGGGAAAAACAATAATTCAGTGGTCTTTCTTCCTGATCCTTTGTAACTACTTTGTCACTCTGGCTCTTGCTTTTTATTTCTTTCTATTGAATAATTTATCAAAATGTTCATTAGAGAAATAGTATTAGATCTATACAGATCCTTTGTTCCTTTCCCTTTATTAGGATAATGTCTTTATAATATAAGAAAACCTTAAACTATAAGTTTCAGTTGAGGTACCAAGAAGTAAAAAGCAAAACTTCAAAGAAGATATTGGAAAATAAGGCTGGGCCCAGTGGCTCATGCTTATAATCCCAGCACTTTGGGAGGCCAAGGCGGGCAGATCACCTAAGTTCAGAAGTTGGAGACCAGCCTGCCAACATGGTGAAACCCTATCTCTACTAAAAATACAAAAATTAGCTGGGCATGCTGGTGCATGCACATCTGTAATCCTGGCTACTCCAGAGGCTGAGGCAGGAGAATTGCTTGAACCCGGGAGGCGGAGGTTGCAGTGAGCCAAGATGATGCCACTGCACTCCAGCCTGGGCAATACAGTGAGACTCTGTCTCAATAAATAATAAATAAATAAATAAATTTTTTTTAAAATAAAAGAAAATACTCTTAACCTCTGCATCCATATTTAAAACATAAAGTGTCAGAGTATGTGGAGATAACAAAAATTCATAAACTGAGTAGTTTAAATCACCGATACTTATTTGTCACTGTTCTGGAAGCTGAAAGTCTGAGACTCAGGTGCTAGTGAGGTTGTTCTCTGGTGAGGTTTTCTTTGGGTTGCAGTCTCTACTTCTTGCCTTGTCCTCACTTGTTGGAAAGAGAAAGCTACAGAGTTCTCTAGACGCTCTTGTTATGAGATCCATAATCCCATGCATGAGGGCTCTACCCTAATGACCTAATTACCTCCCAAAGGCTCTACCTCTTAATACCACATTGGGGATTAGGATTTCAAACTTTATTTTTTTTTGGTGGGAGGAACACAAATATCCAGTCCATAACATGGACATTACTTGATGAAAACCTATTACCTATGTCCAAGATTATTTCTTTGTAATAAAATAAAATATTAGGTTGCTTATTTAGTTTTATTGTCTAATTATATAAAGAGTGTTCTTCTGAAGGCAAATGTGTTAATATTTGTAAAGCATCTAAAAGATGAATACAACTGAGCTAATTATATGTCATTAAAGCAGAACTTTGTAAAAATGCAATATTAAATGCAAAAAAACATAATATATGATTTTTTTTAATTTTGTTTTTATCAAAAATGATATTTGAAAAAATAAGTATTTGACCGTTTTCTTACATAAAATTGATGAGTATTTACAATTTCAGGTTTTCTAGTGGTTTTATAGCCTAATTTTAAAGAAGATTACCATATTTCCAACTAAGGTGCTATAAAATGGTCTATTCTTTAGTTTCCTAATATTCTGGCTTCTTTATAGGTATTCAATCAACATGCCTTGTGCATGTGTGTTATCAAACCCAAAATGATAATTCTATGTAGACCCCTGAGTGTGTGACAGTAAATCAGGATATATAAAATCAGTGTATACAGGTATTAAAAAGCATCAAACACTTTTACTGAAAACTTCAAATTCATTAATTTATTTTATTAAATAAATTTGTTAAGACTAGGCTAATATTTAAAAAAAGAAAGAGAGAGAGGGAAAGACCCAATAAAACAAGAGTTAATCAATCAAAATAAAGTTTTGTTATTGTTGATTTTCAAACAACAATTCTGAGGTATGTATTCTACATCCAGGAAGAGACTTTGTTTCTCTTCTAGTATTCTGTAGAATTACAGTGACTATAGTCAACAACAAATTTATTACATATTTTCAAATAGCTAGAAGAGACAATTTTGAGTGTTGCCAACACAAATGATAAATGTTTGAGGGGATGAAAATGTTAATTAGCCTAATTTCATCGCTGTATACTTTATGTAATGAAATCACTCTGTACATATATATATGTACTCACTCTGTATGTATATATTTTATATGCAAGTTTAAAAATAAAATTTGAAAAAGAAGAGACGGCTTTTTAGTGGTTCAGTTGCTTCTAATGGTTTCTCCATTATCCCCAAGGGATTCTAGTTCTCTGTACTGGGAGGATGAGGCATAGTCAGGAGGAGGTATTTCTTTTTAAGAAAGTAAATGTGAAATTCTCTAAAGCAATTACCTTCCAATCTACTGGCAAGAATTAAGTCACATGGACAGATGCAGCTATAAGGAAACTTGGAAAATGTAGTCTCCTAATAGGCAGCACTATACCCATAAAATGAAGGCAACCAATCATTCTTTTCAAAATTATGTTGAACATCTGTTATATGCTAACCTTGGTGTTAGGTACTATATTATGTACTGCATTATGATGAGATATAAAGATATTTAAGAATTTGTTCCTGCCCTAGCAAGGAAGGGAGGGATCATATTTCATTCTAATCTGTAATAGGAAGGGTCACTTGTACAATATAGACATATATTTCAAAGAAAAATTATATGGAACCTGAAGTATCAAGTAAGTTTTCTGGAAAAACTATTATAATAAGCTTTAAAGGGAAGGGTTTCTATAGAGGAAAGTAGAAATGCCAGGAGTTAAAAGATATCCTTGTTAGAGAAAATAAGATCAAAAATGGAATAGATATGGGGGAAATACAAGTTTTTAAAACTGTTTGTTACGTAATTTAATTTTAGAAAGGATTCAGTTGAAATTTTAGAAGGTAGAAAATATGAAAGACAAACAATATAAAGTATTAAAAACTAGAATAAAAATTTAGGATACTCTGTAATAGGTAAAACTGTAAAGAATCGAAAGGAAATAATCAAAATATCACTCATAAAAATGGCTTTTGAAAAAAATTACATATATTTGAATACTTAAAGCAACAGACTAACACACAAAAACAGCTAAATAAAACCTTAAAGAGAAAATATTCACAATCCAAAATAAAAAATAAATTTAAAATTTTTTCAAGAATTTATGTTTTCTGTTATTCAAACAAGTCATTAACGCAGATATCTGTATTTCTCTGTGAATCTTTGTAAATCTACATGATAAAATAGTGTCATGGGTTAAATTTGTTATCTCATGGTAGGGAGTAACAGCAGGATTCTTAGTTTTTATTGGAAATACTAGCTTGCTTCTATAATAACCCAATGTGTCTCAGTTATGAAGAACTCTGATAAGTATGAAATTAACCCGTCACTAAATAAAATGTCAAAAACTCACCATTGACTTAAAAATGGAAATAGTTGGTTACTTAAGCAGACAGCATCAAAACATGATTAATCATAGATTTATGGGGAAAAACTAAAATCATTTGAAAACTTCTCTGCCATTGAAATGCAGCAACATGCCTCTATTCAACCTGATGATGTTCAACTGCAGTAACTGTTGACCCATGCAAAAACATAGATATTATTTTACCCTAAACCTCTTAAATCATCTCCTAAAATGTTATGCTTCTTTAAGATGAACCTTACAGAATTTGACACCCACAAAAAAAGGCCTGTATGGTAGACGTGTACCAAGCATCATTGTGACATTCAGAGATATTCTAGTTTTGGCAACTGTTTGAGATTTGTGGCTCTCCTTTGACATTTACAAAGACTCTGAGACTATTTCTGAAAAGGGCTGGAGCATTTTACTAGATATGTGGTTTCTTCAAAGGCCACTTTCAGATTAAACTATCTCTGAAACTCTGAATGGAAGTAATGTGACATTGGACTAGAAAAGTATTTATTTTACTTGAAATAAAAAGGAAAAAATAAACGAATGATTCTACAAAAAAACAAAATAAAAATGAAAAATAAAAAGTCAACATCTCTTTCATTGTTTTGTCTTGGTTATTGCTAACGTTCTCAAATTCTTGTTTGTGTTTTGTAGAACAACATTCATCACATAGAATAATTCACATGGCTCTTTGGGTACACTAATACTAATTACTACATCTTTTCAAGATGCATTTTTGTTACTGGTTTATTATCAGTTAAATTATTGCAGAAATTTGTTTTTCATTGAGATGCTGATTTAAAGTTAGAAATCTTTGAACCTCCTTGTTGTATGTATCACATTTTGGAAGTTTATGTGCGTATTGAGATTTGAAAATACAGACAAAAATTCTGAGAGGTTGTATATCACAGTGAGAGAGTAGGTTAGACTCTAGGCCACATTTTTACTTCTTTCTGCCTTGGTTTTTTGATCTGTGAAAGAATGGTTTTGGTAATTAATAACTACCACATGCTGAATTAGTTTTAGCAGTTAGAGAACCACGTAGATCTTTCAAAATACACACACACAATACATATGCATGTGTATGTGTGTATGAACTTACACTTTAATGAAAGTTAGTGAAGTTATTTACAAAGATGCTAAATTGGGTGTCTGTTGTTGTTCTCTTTCTAGCAGAGACGGTACCTATGAATGCATGTTATTTAACAATGTTGCAGAGCAGGATCAAATATTATTCCTGACTCCCCCGTACTCAGACCCTTCTCAAGTGGATGTTACATAGGGCTAAAGTTATTCTAGGTCCACTTGGTGATAAATTTAATCTATAATGGGGCTTTCAAAATCAGGTGATACATTCTAATAAGTCTCTACTGGTTCAGACAATATTTGAACTAGACTATATTTGAGAGGTAAATGTCTCTTCCATTATAATGCTATGAGTTTCTCTGCTACTCTATTAACTACTTTAATGGATAGTGATGGCAGGTCAAGGCTAGTTTCATCTACTCATATACTATTTGTGTTTCTGAATTGTGCATCTGAGTGAGATGTATACTCTTCTTCTCATAATAGGATTTTCTCTATGTCCTTACAAATCTCGTGCCTCTAGGCATCGGTTGTGCTGTCTACATTGACCATTTCCATTAGCTTTTGGATTTTAATGACTTTTACAATCTTCTAGTTGAAAAATCTCCTAGGTGAGAACCATGAAAATAAAGTACCTAGGGCTATTGAATAATTGCCAGGTAAACAAAAATTTTGAAAAAATGGCAGGCTTAGTTTTCATCTCTCAGATGCAAGTATTGAAACAAGCATACAAGCACAAGTAGTATATTTGGGAAGAAATTCAGGAAACATCAGTAGAGGAGTGGATGGGTAAAATTGGAAGTAAGCCCCAGTCAATAAAGGATGCACAGTCAAGCACATCACCAAGCCACTGAGGGTAGGTGGAGCTTAGTTTTGCTAGTTGCTAACAGAAAACACAGCACAGGGTAAGAATTGTGGCCACAGCTGAAGTAACAAATTAGCTCAATTCATTAACACCGGAGTATATGAAAATCGACCAGAATTCTAGAAAAATATAAATACTTTGTCTTTCAAAATACTGAAACAGCTTCCAGGATGAAAGAACAAATTCTCTTTTCTTGAGGTTAATGTAATGACTTACATCAGAAAAGCAGGAGGAATTTTTGTAGCAATATTTGCAAAACCCTGCAAAATATATTATTTGAACTAAGGGAAGACAAAGTGATTCCACTTTTAAAACTCTTTAAAACTCTTATTTGTTATCACTGCAGTAAGTCAGAGAAATTTAATATAGAAAGTGAGCAAAAAACAATGAAAAATAATGAAAAAGAGAGATTATGTTATTTGATCTAAATTTACAAATACATTATATAACTTAAAATTAAATTAAAAAAATAAAAGACAAGTCAAAAATACCATTTTGAAAAATATCTGATGATATATGGGGGAGAGGAGTAGATAGAGATGACATGCTTTTCAGGGGTTATTGTTTGATGTAGCTGTTTAAAAAAAGTTAATGCACTGTCAGTTTGGAAGAACGTAAATAATATTTAAATGACTATATTTTCTTAGTACTCAGCATGGTTATCACATCTAGAGCATTGAGTCTAGAAATGCATGTTCTTGTATGTATTTTCACACAAGATATCTATCCTGCTCCTACTCCTTCATATGAAGCCAACTCTCTTGCAGACCATGCGTCCATAGGCATACAAATATCTGGCACTGTAATCTGGTTTTCAGTGTCAGTTCCTATCCTTTTTGGCTTTGGCAAACATTCCAGTCACTGTGATCTCTGGTTTTTCACTACATTAAAATTTGTATTACTGACCAATTTTAATATATTTCATATTTTTAGATGAAGGATCTCCATCGTTTACTATGACAAATAAGATCATTGTCTCTCCAGTCAACTTCATTTCTTTGTTTAAAGAGTAGAGTGCCTGGAGATATTTGACTTGGTATCCAAGTCAACCAGGATTCTTCTTTACTATGCAAAAAGAATAGGAAGAAAAGCAGAAAGGCATAGCAGCATCACACAGTGGGTGTTGAGTCAGGTGGCAGCACTGTGTATGCTGCTCAGGTTGTCAGCACTCCCACTTTTTGAGTATTCACAAATTATTCCTGTCTTTTTCTACAAATGCAGTTGTGTGTGAAATCCCTGATTTAGGGGCAGACCAAGTGATGAAGGCCTCCTTTAACTAGACAGTATTATTAGAATATGATAGATATGTTGAGTGTTTTGCATTCTCAGGTGCTAAGGAAAATTGATATTTTCTTCTGATCTTGGAGATTAGACTATAGGGCATTGGGGAGTATTAAGAGACACATGAATTGCCCATGAACTCAACTCTCCTTTAAAAAAATCAAGGCAGACTAATGATTTTTAATGCAACAGTGTATAAAAAGCTTCCATTATATGGATTTTTATTGCAAGATCACAACTAGCCTTTGTCAAGTTTATTGTAACATTAAAGCCACAGAAAGGTTACTAAAATATTCTTCTTTCCAATTTTACGTATGTATTTCTATGTATGTAAATGAATATACTTTATAAGATCTGATTTTATGTACTTCATTCAAAATAATATATCACAAGTGATTACAAGCTGAAGCAATTATGAGATATTAATTAGTAACTGCAGGTTTTGTCATTTAAAGTAATGGCAGAAACCTCAATTATTTTTGCACCAACCTTTTATTAAGGAAGTTTTGTAAATATTGCTAAATAACACATTTGTCACTACATTTGTTTGGCTTTGAATACATACTTATATTAAAATATGTTCTTTATTTAACAAGTAATAGTCATATTTTATAGTTAAATTAATTCATAAATGCTTTTTAATGTTCCTCATTTTAATTTACAACACAATATGGTAGGAGGTAGCTTTGTTACTGCTGGGTGACGGTGAAGGAACTGACTCTCCTCTAGGCTTCCTTTGACACCACCCTTGCAGGGATGGGGACAGGTGCTTTGTTACTGCTGCTGGAGGTAAAGTTTCAGTCTCTTCACATGGTCTACACTGACACTGTGAAAAGCTGGTCTCCTTAGTTAAAAAAAAAATGTGCTGGGCAAGGTGGCTCATGCCTGTAATCCTAGCACTTTGGGAGGTTGAGGCAGGGAGATCATGAGGCCAAGAGATCGAAACCATCCTAGCCAACATGGTGAAACCCTGTCTCTACTAAAAATACAAAACTTAGCTGCGCACTGTGGTGTGTGCCTGTAGTACCAGCTACTCGGCAGGCTGAGTCAGGAGAATCACTTGAATCCAAGAGGCGGAGGTTACAGTGAGCAGAGATCGTGCCACTGTATTCCAGCCTGGTGACAGAGAGAGACTCCATCTCAAAAAACAAACAAGCAAACAAACAAAAAACTTTTCTAAGAAAGACTTTATTTCTTAGAAAGTCTTGGTTCTCTAATTATGCTTTTCTGACATACACTGGAGGACAGATCAGTGTGTCTCATTTAGGCCTGGCAAGGGTGGCTGTCCAGGTATCCCTCTCTGCTTTTGCTAACTGGGGTAGGGCTGCAATTTTTTTCTACTGTTTGGATGATGTACAAAGGTACTTGTGGTAGGCTCTCTGTGTTGCTAGGTTGCCCTTTCCTGGAAGACTGAAAATTTGTTTTAACTGTGCCCATGGTGTTTCTGTATTTATAATTTCTGTTATCTCCAGTCTGGGTTAAGGGAGACAAAAAGGAAATCCAGGGGACTTACCACTGTGTCCTTCCTCATTTTCTAAGGTCTCAAGTATTGGAACCACATGAATTTCCATTAATGAAAACATACACAGATGATACAATTAGAAACAGTAAATGCATCTGGTTACATCTTAATTTCCTCACAAAAAATATTATAAGAAGTCCTTCCAAACAAATTTTTAAATACATTATGTATTTATTTTGTTTGGAAAAAAATAATACTCAAATTAGAGCAAAATTAAAGTATGTCTTTGATGCTATAGAAAGTTTAATATAGAAAAATTAATAGTGAAGTATTTACTAAAATGTAAAATGAGTCACAGAATTAGTTTGAGTAAAATCTGTTAAGCATCAAATTTCTCTCAGATGTCAATGACTTTTCTGTCACACTGACTTACGCTGTTAATAGCTTCAGCAGTCAATAAGAAAACAATATATTCACTTTGACTTGTATAAAAGTTTGGATATAGATTATGTATGTGACAAATACACGTTTGTACATTGCTGCTAAAAAAAAGAAAATCGTCAAATTCCTGACCTTTCGTAGAAGATTGAGTGCAGAGAATAAACTTACATTGATCCTTTTGTAGAAACTTGCATACCTAGATACTTCTATCAATATTTGTTCATATGTTGCACTACTTGTGTTTGAGTTTTGCTTTTAAGGCTCTAGAAAAGTGTGGTAAGTATGTCTGGTTGCAGTTATTTTCCTGAAACAATGTTTGTGAAAAAAATCAAATTGTGTTTACATAACAGACAAAACAATATTAGTCATGTGCGGGTCAAAGAATAACATTCATTTACTGTGTTTCCAAAGAGACTTTTTATGGTATACTGAGATGTCATAGGCCAGTGAATAGTTAGAAATTAATATGCCAAACAGAAAAACTCATTTTATTCTGGATACTTAAAAACTCGTCTCCTATTGCAATTGAGCAGTCAGTAGCTATTGCAGCCAGAAAAAACACAGCTGTGAAAATAACACTGCTTTGGGATAGAAGGCTTCATTTAGAAAAATATAAGACTGTAACATCACAGAGCCTCAGCCAGGAGTGTACCACTCTCTCAAGCAACAGAAGAAAATGTGCATTTCCTTAAACACATTGCTTCACAATAAGTGTGTCAGAAAGACTAAAAGACACAATAACAACTTCAAGCCACCCATGTAGATGTCATGTAAAAGTTAAGATGGGGTATCAAGAATAAATATTCTGTAGCCAGAATCATTATGCATTTCTTGTGGACTCAAAATAAATTGCATGAACAATATACTTTAACGTAGACATCAACAAATTTTTCTGTAAAAAGGATCAGAGAGTGAACATTGTCATCTTTTCAGGACATATGGTCTCTGTCTTAACTACTCAATCTTAACTACTCAACTCTGCAGTTGTAGAGTGAAAGCAGTCATTGACAATGTGCAGGTATTGAGCATGGCTGTATTCCAATAAAGCTTTATGAATGCTGAAATTTGAACTTCATATAAATTTTACTTGTTACAAGATAATTATTATTATAATTTCTTTTCAAGCATGTAAAAATATAAAACCATTTTTATCTCTTGGGTTTTGCAAAAACAGGAGGTAAGCCAGGTATAGCATACAGGGTATGTTTTACTCACCCCTGCTTCAGGTTATATTATCATGTACATTAAAAATGCATATTTCCTACCAAATATGGGTTGTGTTGTCCACAGAAAACCCTTTGTCATAGTTATACCATCCAATTAAAAACCAGTGTATATTTTGTTATGCAAAATACTTCTACTGGGTAGATGTCACTTGATTATTTTTGACAACTGAGGTTGTTAGATGTTTTAAGAGAAAAATCGCAGGTGGTTATACCTTTGTAGTATTATGTCTTTGTGAGGCTTAGTCTGTCTACAAATGAATCACATTACAGATTCATTCCTGAAATGTTGACTATAAAAAACAACAACAACAATAACAATAACAGATGGCTTATAAGATGGGATATGTATTCTCTGTAGGCTTTAAGAAGTGATGGTATCATAATCACTTCTTAACACACAAAAATTCATTTTATCACCAGCTGCTTCAGCCAAGGGAGATAATGACAGCAAGAGATATCCAATAACCATAGAAGAACTGGCTCTAGACATGGGAGAGTCAGGTAGGAAGTTTCACATTGATTTGATTTGATTTGAATCTAATATACATTATTTTTCTGATTGCTGAAGACATGCATACATACTAGAGAAAATTTATACATAAAAGCTCTGTAAAAATGGAAGTTGTTCATAATTCCAATAGTGATAAATGACAGTTAATGGTACTTTTAACTGTTTGTTACTTACCTGTCTAGCTATCTAACATTTCTCCAAGTATTATGATTACACTAACTTTATAGTTTTGAGATAATTTATTTTCACTTTCCAATATTTAAACATTTGTTCTTACTATTTATAAATACTAAATCATACTTTCTTATCTATGTATTATATCTATATACATGTACAGTATTATATAACTGTGACCTTATTTTTGAACAAAATCTTAATTTCTAATATATTGTTGTTTAAAATAACACTGCAATAGACTCTATACACGAATATATACATAAATCTTCTGCTTTAACTGTGTTATTTATTTAGTATGTATTCATTAAAGAGGACTATATGATAGAAAGAATAAAACTTTCCATTTTTCTCATATTTAATAAAAATTACCATTCAAAAATCTATATACTACTTATGTTCTCATTAAAATTGGATAATAGAATTGTCCTTTTGCATTCTTTTTTCCAACCTGATAAGAAAATATTGTATCAATTTTGCATTTACGTAATGCGTGAAAAAAAAGAATACATTTTTTTTTCCTAAAGATATCTTTTTTATATATCCAAAAGGACATTTACAATTTCAACAAATCATGCATGCATTATGTTTTACAAATTGTAGAATATGATAATCTTATATATTACAAATTTTAGAATACTACAATCACATAAGATTATAGAATACTATAATATTATATTTACAAATTGGTAGAATACTATAATCTTATATTTTGATTATTTTATAATCAAACATGTTAATACATTAAGAAACCTGAAAATTCAGAGTACTTGACAGACAGTATCTAGTTTTAGTATTGCTACTTATTTCATTTAGGGATTGTTCAAAATTATTTTGACCCTCTATCTCTAAGTTTTATACATGAGACTGAAGCAAACACCAAAAAACAAATAAACAAACAAAAAGTGATCATAAAAAGAAAACTCCTAGTCTAAGGAATCTTCATCAGCCATAAATCATCTCAAAATACATTTAAATTTGACAGGAAGAATGTATCAGGTGCCTGGTTGACATCTCTGCCAAACATCAATTTGTGTGTTCCTTTTACATGCATGATACTAAAGCAGATCAAAAAATGCCATCAAATAACACTAATGCTGTTTAAGCTGGTTTTAAAGATGGCTCTAAATCTCATTAGCAGCTACTGACAAGAGGGGCACTGAACCACATTAATTGTAGATGTAACGTATGAGACAAAAGGTCAGGCATGTAGAGGGAAGTCCACAGTATGATTTAAAGATGAAACAGTAGCAGGCTGCTAACTCTGGCTTATTCCTTTTCTTCAGAAACTGTGTTTTAAGATAAGCAGAATTAAATAGAATACTTGACCAAACTTATTTTTTAAGTGATTAAATATCTAGACTATTGAGATGAATTTACATTTATAAAAAGAAATGTTGGCGGTAGTGATTGTGGTGATGGTGTGTGTGTGTGTGTGTGTGTGTGAGAGAGAGAGAGAGAGAGAGAGAGAGAGTGGGAGAGAGAAAGGAAGGGAGAGAGAGAGTGCAAATATGGTTTTTTTGTGTGTAGGTATTGTTATATCTGTATAAAATCTGGCTTTATGGTTATTATACTGTATAATTTTTATCTAGTCTATGCAATTAAGTTATTTTAAAAACCTTCTGTTTCATACATAAAGCTAAAATGTTAGCTATTTAATGGATCATGTTAGAATGTGAAATTTCCCCATTTACCATAGTGCTTTTCAATTGTCTGTCTGAAAAGAGAATGGAAAAAAATAAAAGAAACCGAGAGAAAAGGTTAGTACTTTTGATTCAAACGGTCTTAAGAGTGGGTACTTCTAAATTTAACTGAGCGAGGAAATAACAAACAGGTATATGTGAGAGATAGAAAGCACAGTAATTGATTTTAAAATGACAGCTGCTTTATGTGAATTTTGAAAGTTTAGAAATGCTAACATTTCCTGTATAAAATTCCTTAAACACTCTAAATGGCAACCAAAGGAAGTAAAAATCATTAAACAATTTAAAATTTTTAACATGAAAAGAGACAATATTTATTTTACTACTGTGTTATATTTATGTCAATGACTTTTTTAAAATGGTTGATTCAGGTAAATCTTGGTAATAACTGTAAGGTTACAGAAACATATTAGTTGATTTATGTCTTCTTTCAACAGCATCCTACCATGATTTATTTGTGGTCCATTTATTAATTCTTAAAAACATGCAGACATTTTGATGTAGTTTTATTTATACATTTTGTTAGAAAAGGGGCTTATTTAAGAATAATATTGTGTAGCATTTATATCCAAATATCTTAATATAGATTCAGGAGCTTTAATTGGAATTTACATTGTTTCATATATATCTATATATAGTTTATATATGTTATATATATGATAAAAGAGAATGAGTCTGTAATGTAAAAGCAGTATAAGTTTGTAATGATATAGTAATTGAGGTATATAATTTTCAGGAAAAATGTTCTTGGGGTTAACTAAACAAAAAATATGTTAAATCTGCTACACTAAAACTACAAATATTGCTGAAAAATTATTAAAGAATTAAGTAAATGGAGAAATATACCATATTTAATGATTTGGAAACTCAATGCTTTTTAAGACATCAGTTTTCCCAAATTATAGATTTAATGAAATAACAATAAAATTTTGGGCAAGTATTTATTTAATGTAGTAATTGACAATCTAATTATAAATTTGGACATACAGAGTGGAGCAACACACACTGGGATGTTTCAGCCGATAAATGGTGAGAGAAGGAAGAAGATCAGGAAAAATAAGTAATGGGTACTAGGCTTAATACTTGGTTGATGAAATTATCTCCCCAACAAACCTCTATGACACAAGTTTACCTTTGTAACAAGCCTGCGCTTGTACCCCTAAAATTAAAAGTTAAATAAATAAATAAATTTTGATAGAAGTATAAGTAATCTAGGGTAGAGAAAAATTATAAAGAATAAAGTTTATATAATTAATACGATTTAATTTCGAGAGCTATTACAATGCTACCTTAATCAAAACATGGTATTGGCAAAAAGACTGATGTATAGTTCAGTGGAACAAAATAGAAAGTATAGAAACATACCAAATTACATATTTTCAGATGATTTTCAATACAAATACTAAAGAAATTCAATTGGAAAAGAATGTATTTTTTAAGAAATGATGCTGGAATAACCAGGTATCTGCTATAAAAAAAGATGAGGAGAGAGACATGAACCCATCCTTCACATCCTTACTCACAAAATAAATCTCTAAATGCCCCAAAGACTTAAAAGTAAAATCTAAAACCATATAATTTCTAAAAGAAAGCACAGGAGAAAATCTCTGTAACTTTGGCTTCCTCTTCCTCTTCCTCACAATAATCGTTAATATCAAATAAATTACTAATCATTCCGTAATGCAGGCTCAATGGCCTGGGAAAATAGATGGCCAAATGTGAGTGATGTTATGTTTACTTCTCCCCTTTGTGAAACACAGAATCCTAATAAATAGACCTTGTTTATTTTAATGTCTTATTTATTTTAGATAAATAGGCCTTATTTATTTTAAATGAATAACTCTTGTTTTTTTTAATGTCTGGTGTTAAAAATACTGTAGTTGAGTTTTACCATTAGTTATGGAATATTGCATATACATAAACTAATCTCTCTTTAGTCATGCTAGTCTTGGCAACAATGTTTAGTTTTCCTTGCCTTATTTTAAACACTACCTACTCTGTGAACTCTGTTAAATTTCTACTTCTCTTTCCTACCTCAACATGTCACATAGACAGGTATCTCTCTCCTGTGTCTAATCACATTCTACATATTACTGTTAGAGATTTGAGTTCACTGTAGTAAATTATTAAGTGTCAGTCTCCTCTTCCTTGAAGTGAGATACCACCTTTTACACAAATTAAACCTAGTGCCTGGGACAGTAATTAATATATTATACATGTTCAGTAAGTATTTTATTACAAAAATATATTGTTTTGTAAATTATTTATATCTTCATGATTTTTCATGTTTTATTGTCTATCCTTAGATTTAAAATATGTTTATTCTTACTTATTTACTCCATCCTCTTTTATTTTTTTTAACTTTTTTCTGCCACTAATATTTTTACTTTTTAAAAGTTTCTAGATGAAACAAATTTCTGTTGTCTCCTCTTAGCAAGAAGACCATGAGATATTAAAATCAGTATCAGAAAACAACCAATGTGCAAGCATTATTTCAGTTCCAAGGGTAAATTGTGAATTGTACTCTAAAGAGATAAGTACAAAGCCATTGACTCAGGTCTTTGATTTTGATCTATGGGAAGACCAATTAATGATAAGCTTTGTATAAAATTTGAGATGTCTTTTAATTAATTCTTTTAAATAATTAATATTCTTCAAACCTATAACATATTTCCATGTGCAAAATGAAAGATTTCACATACGTATAAACAAAACTTTATACAATCTATTTAAAAATCCAAAATATCTAGTTAATTTATCTTCTTTTAAATATAGTAAACAGATATTTGAATAGCATAAAATTAATAAAATTGCCTATTTCCAGTGATTATAGAGAGGTTGGTCTTTAATGTGAATAAATAAAGGCATTTCAAACCAAAAAAGAAGGTTCTTAGGTATTGTAGCCTTTGACTGAAATACTTATTAGGAAGAAAAAAGACAAACTAGAAAGAAGTAAACAAGTGAATAGAATAAGCAGGTTTTTAAGAAATTCAGTCATTTTTATTTTATTCTCTCTTTTGGGAGTTCCAGTAGGATTATTTAGGTTTGAGTTATATGTATAATCTAATGGAATATTAAGAAATAAACACATTTCACTCTTGGTATTTCAAGAAGAGGAATATATTAATAAATTGACATTGGTTATCTAGCTTTTCTCTTCACTTTACCTTTCCTTATCAGTGGTGGAGCAAGTTACCCAATACAAGCTTTATTAGTAATAAAGATGATATTTATGTTCTTCATCTATTCTATTTGAATGAGTTGGTTCAAAACTTAGGTAGGGAAATATGCTGTTACATTGTACATATTCATACCCTAACACATGTCCAGGAAGATGGTGGGGCTCCAGCTACACAGAATGATTTTAGAGCTGGTAGGAATGAGAATCAATGTTTATATCAATCATTATTTCACAAACAAGGAATGTACCACCTAAACAAGTTAATTAACCTTTTTAAGGGATTATAGTTAATTCATGGTAGAAGTATGCACTAAAATTCCAATTTGTTGACCATCAAGGTCATGTGTGTTAAAGACTCCTTCCAACTGGCTATATTTGAGTATTCGTGACCTACAAAGCCAGAGGACCTCAAATTTTATGTGTAGTTCCTTCTCTTATTACTTGTTATACTATTCAATTTTCTTTTATGCAAAATGCAAAAAGCATTATAAAATGGAATGTATATATATGTGGACAGTCATTTGTAAACTAAACTGTTGAATAAATACCCAAGCTCATTATATAATCACATTATAACTTTTTCTAATTTGAATCATAAAAAGTAACATATGAACTCTTAGCAAATATTTTAAAATATTAGTAGCATTTAGCAACATTAAGATAATAAAATGTAACCAGACAGTTAATTTTAACTACATAAGAGTTTAAAATACATGTATTTGAAAGGTGTAAAAGTTAAAATAAACTTTATGATAATGGTGAAATTAATATTTGTCATATAAGATGAATTTAAAGCTATGCTAATATACCATTTAGATGTTTTCCTAGCTAAACAAATAAGCAAAAAATTTCTTATTCACACTGCCATTCATTTTAGATGCTATTTGTCTTTTCTATCCCTTTTTTTGCCTTCTAAACCAATTCCATTTGCATTCATTCAGCATTACCTTTCATTTTGTTACTATATTTGACAGTTATATCAAACACAAATCACAAAAAAATTCTCTTTAAGTGAAAATAATGTCTTTAAAATAATTTGTTATACTCTCAATAAAATAGTTTGAGAAAACAGGCAGTTTCAAATGAAGAATTGTCATTTAATCACTTCTTTCTTTTTAATTCTAATTTTTATTCTAGATTCAGGAAGTGGATTTGCAGATTTGTTACATGGGCATACTGTATGACACTGAGGTTTGGGGTAAAATGATTGATACACCCTTCTTTCTACCTATTGTTACCTGTGGGATGATTGTACTGATGGTGTCTCTGCATGCATAATGATATGCCTAATCCCAACTTTATAACTTCACATCAAAGTAAATAATTTTATATTAGGGAAAGAAAAAGAAGCAATCTGAATATATTTAACTTTAAACAAGTCTTTTCTTACACAGTGACATTCTACTAAAAAATTTTTTTTAATCTAAAAGGGAAGTTATTATACTTTATAAGTTATTTTTGTAAAGTATCCAACCTAATTCTTATAATTTGTTTTAATTTTTAGAGCATTCTCATCAACATTCTTTAATTAAAATTGGACCCGAAAGTAATGCATAATAATTATTTCTAAGGTGCTGAAAATTGATAAACAACATTCAAAACTAGGATCAAGCCCATCAAAGAAGTCGTATCAAACTGAAATTACTAATGAATACTAATTTTGTAATCACTCAGGTTACCTGTAATTATTTCAAATGTTGCCAATTCTTTTTATTTTATTTATTCAATTTTAGCAAATTTTATTGAATGCTTATTTATCAAATGCTTACTATGTTAGAAATTGACCTATCCTGAAAATGACAGTATTATCGTCTCACTGATGCCATCACTATTCTTGAACCATATGCAATAAATCAGGAAAATTGTTACTTCAGGTTAACATATCAAAACCATATAAAATATTGGGGCATACACTGAGATTATTGAAATGCTGATACCCGAATTGATTTCTTTTTTTTTGCCATTTGTCTAAACTCACTTGTTGACTCTTTGTGCTAACCAAGAGCGCCAGAAATGGTTGCTTCATAGAGAGTTCATAGAGTTCTCCACATAATTGTTGTAGAAGTCACCCTGTATTTCTTCTCTTTTTCTTGTGGCCTGAAATGAGGTCAGAGGGGCAGTAAGGGCCAGAACAATTTGGGCTTTCTAGGCCATCATATATATGTCTCGGGATTGAAATTGAAATTAAAAGGAAATGGCAGCTGAGCATGGTGGCTAACACTTGTAATCTCAGCACTTTGGGAGGCTGAGGTGGGCAGATCATGAGGTCAGGAGTTCGAGACCAGCCTGGCCAGTGTAGTACTCCATCTCTACTAAAAATACAAAAATTAGCCTGGCGTGGTGGCATGCCCCTGTAGTCCCAGCTACTCTGGAGGCTGAGCAAGAGAATCTCTTGAACCCGGGAGGGGGAGGTTGAGTGAGCCGAGATCGCACCACTGTGCTACAGCTTGGGTAACAGAGACTTAATCTCAAAAAATAAAATAGGAAATGGCCTGCAGGAAAGAACAAGGTACCTGAAGCATCTCATCAGTAGTCTAATCAGAAAAGTGACTTAGTAGGCGTTCTAAAACAGCCTATGCAGTTACTTCTGGAATTTGCTGCCAGAAAAATACTATTCTATCCTGAATTCAAGTCCTGTGATTGCCACCTAAGCAGAGCAATAGAAGTAGAAAACAACCAAGTATAAAACAGTCCATCAAATGTTTCCAATTTTATGCTTTGCTAGCACCCAACCCACTTTGTTTATGTTTTTATACATCCATCTTATATACACCCTCAGGCAAATGTGCACATATCCCAGAATAGTAATACACAAAGTGCTACAGTACTCGTAATTATTCCATCACAGCTTAAGTTTATATTTTTAGAGTGTAGAAGAGAATGTGAAAGATTCCTCTCTCTTGCAGATTAAATGTTCTTTGCTATTCAGTCTTGAAAGATTATTAGCACTAATAAAAACTTTAAAACTAGGGAAACTTCTATAAACTATCTCATCTACATAGTGTTTGGCAGATATATAGAAGAATTAATTTTAGAAATTCCAGAAGAAGGAAACTTGAAAACATTACAATGTATCACATTGATGTCACCATGCTTATCCTAGAGGCTACATCCAAACATGCACCATCGCCATGGAATTATTAAGTGAAATGTTGTGCCTATGTGGAGGACAGGACAAGTAGCATTCTTTTTTTTTTTTGATTGATTTTTTAAATTATTTTTTATTTTATTTTTTTGGTTTTTTTGGATTTTTTTTTTTTAGTATACTTTAGGTTCTAGGGTACATGTGCAAATCATGCAGGATTGTTGCATAGGTACACACATGGCTATGTGGTTTTCTGCCTCCATCACCCCATCACCTACATCTAGCATTTCTCCCCATGTTATCCCTCCATTCCTAGAAAGGTAATGTGAGACTCAAGAACCTCCAGCTTCAGAACCTCTGAAGCAGGCAAAGAGCAATGTTTGATTCAAACATTTTATTTCTCTCCTCCTATTTTTTCCCTCCCTTTACAAAGAGAATATGCACATATTAAACATACAAATGGAAAATTGAAGAGAAAAATGTCTATTGTTGAATAAGTTGAGATGAGATTCTTTCAACAATGAACAAATTATTTACCGAGTATCTTTTCTGTTTCAAGGCACTCTACTAGGCGCTAGGGATACGTTAAAAAAAAAAAAAAGACATAAAGAGTTCCTGCTCTGATAGATTTTCTAGAGTGCAGACAAGTAAGATGTTTGGATAATATTATGTGATAAATGCTAGCTTGAATTTCAGACTATTCTAGGAGCACTTAGTCTCACATGGATTTTAGAGGAAAAGGGAGATAGAAGGATTGACTATTTACCCTACCTTTCCCCTGTCTTCTATAACTGCAGCCTATTCCTGAATTTTGATCTACCTTAAATCTTTTGACACACAGATATATGTATACATATGCAAACATAAACACATTTCAGCCTGTGATAGCTTTACTCAGAATCCATAAGGAGGACAGATCTCACTTGCCTTATTTCTCTCCCTCATTCTACCCTGTACATAATGTCAGAGGTCCTTAGAAGATAATATCTATTTCTCAGAACCCCATTAAAGTGCATCCTGTCCCTGTGTTTTTCCTGCATTTTAAACTCCTCTGTAGCCATTTCTTGCTATGTACACATAATTTATTTTAGTATGTTTTCGGCATAATTCATCTAACATGATTTACTGTGTGCTTTCTATATGCCAGTAATTTCTCTTTTTTTTAACTTTTATTTTAGTTTCAGGGGTACATCTGCAGGTTTGTAATATAGGTAAACTTGCATGATGAATGATAACTTCATCATTCAGGTAAAAAGCAGAGCACCCAATAGTTGTATTTTTTTTTATCCTCTCTCTCTTCCCATCCTCCACCCTTAAGTAGGCCCCAGTGTCTTGTTCCCATCTTGTATCCGTGTGTTCTTATCATTCAGCTCCCACTTATAAGTGAGAACATGCAGTATTTGGTTTTCTATTCCTGTGTTAGTTTGCTAAAAATGATGGCCTCCAATTCCATCCACCATCCGTGTTCCTGCAAAAGACATAATCTAGTTCTTTTTTATGGCTGCAAATATATATGGCACATTTTCTTTATCCAGTGTGCCACTGATGGGCATTTAGGCTGATTACAGGTCTTTGTTATTGTGACTAGTGCTGCGTTGAAAATGCACATGCATGTGTCTTTATGGAGAACAATTTATATTCCTTTGGGAATATACCCAGTAATGAGATTGCTTGGTTGAATGATAGTTCTGTTTTTACCTCTTTGAGGAATCACCACACTACTTTTCACACTGGCTAAACTAATTTACACTCCCACCAGCAGTGTATAAGTGTTCCTTTTTCTCCATGATCTCATAGCATCGCATCTCTTATTTTTTCACTTTTTAGTAATAGCCATTCTGATTGGTGTGAGATGGTATCTCAGTATGGTATTGATTTGCATTTCTCTAATAATCAGTGATATTGAGCTTTTTTTCATATGATTGTTGGCTACATGTATGTCTTCTTTTGAAAGTGTCTATCTGTTCACATCCTTTACCCATGTTTTATGGGGTTGTTTGTCTTTGTGCTTATTGGTATGTTTAAGTTCCTTATATATATTAGATATTAGATCTCTCAGATGCATAGTTTGCAAATACTTTCTCCCATCTTGTTGATTGTCTTTTTACTCTGTTGATTGTTTCTTTTGCTGTGCAGAAGCTCTAAAGTTTAATTAGATTCCACTTGTCAATTTTTGCTTTTGTTGGGATTGCTTTTAGTGGTCTTAATAATGAAATCTTCACCGACTCTTATATCGAGAATGGTCTTGCATAGGTTGTTTTCAGGGTTTTGGGTTGTACATTTAAGTCCTTCATTCATCTGGAGTTGATTTTTTTATAAGGTGTAAGGAAGGGGTCCAGTTTTAGTCCTCTGCATGTTTAGCTATCAAGTTATCCCAGCACCATTTATTGCATAGGAAATTATTTTTCTATTGTTTGTTTTGTCAGTCTTCTCAAAGATCAGTTAGATATAGGTGTGTGGCCTTATTTCTGGTTTCTCTATTCTGTTTTCTTGATCTATGTGTCTGTTTTTCTAACAGTACCATTCTGTTTTGGTTACTGTAGCCCTGTAGTATAGTTTGAAATTGGGTAACATGACGCTTACAGTTTTATTGCTTTTGCTTAAGATTACACTGGCAATTTGGCTCTCTTTTGGTTCCATATTAATTTTCAAATAGATTTTTCCAGTTCTGTAAATAATGTCATTGGTAGTTTTATAGGGATAGTACTGAATCTGTAAATTGTTTTGGGCAATATGACATTTTTAATGATATTAATTCTTCCTATCCATGAGCACGGAATGATTGCCATTTCTTTATGTTATCTCTGATTTCTTTGAGGAGTGTTTTATTATTTTCATTGTAGATAATTTTACCTCTGTAGCTAGCTGTATTCCTAGGTATTTTATTCTTTTTGTGGCGGTTGTGAATGGGATTGCATTCCTGATTTGGCCCTCAACTTGGATATTGTTGGTGTATAAGAATACTATTCATTTTTGTACATTGATTTTGTATTCTGAAACTTTATTGAAGTTTTTTATCAGCAAAAGTAGCTTTTTGGGGGAGGAAAGACCATAGGATTCTCTGTTATACATATAGAATCATGTCATCTGCAAACAAGGATAGAAGGATTTCCTCTCTTCTTATTTGAATGTCCTTTATTTCTTTCTGTTGTCTGATTGCCCCAGCCAGGACTTCTAATATTATATTGACTAGTGTGGTGAGAAAGGGCATATTTATCTTGTGCTAGTTTCAAGGGAAATGCTCTGAGCTTTTCCCATTAAGTATGATGATGGCTGTGCATTTGTCAGAGATGGCTCTTATTATTTTGAGGTATGTTCCTTCAATACCTAGTTTATTGTTAATCATTTAAAACTTTATAGTTATTAAAACTATTATTTAGTACTATATCATATGAGCTCTTTATGGATTTGTGTATACACATATTTTATTCACAGCATTTTTATATACTTTGGCAGTATAATTATTGAAGAAAAATAAAATTCCATTAAAAGGAACATAAGTGTACCATAAGATTCTAAAGAAAGTTCAATTGTTTATGTATTTGATAGTTTCCTTAGCATAAATTATAACAGGTAACTTTAGCATCCCAGTCAGACATTTTGTTTTAATTTTATTATCTTATATAATTCAAGGGTTATATACCTCTCAAGTACACAAAAAGTCCTAAAAGCTTATCAAAACTTTTTCTAAGCCTCATTATTCAAAATCAATATCAACAAGTTTGCTGGGGGGCTTAGAAATCTGATTATTAAACATTCGTAAGACAGAGTTGATGCTGATGTATGTAATCCAAGGATCACATCTTTGAAATATAAAATAGTCAGTAGAGCCTGTGACAAGGAAAGAGAAGGAGAATTTTTCTAGTGATGACAGGACCAGAAGAATTAAAGTACAATAAAGTATAATGTAACATGCATTTTAATTTTACTGGTCCTGTCATCATCAGAAAATTCTTTTCTACTGAGTGTATTTTCCATGCTTGTAATATGAAAAAATAAATCCGAATTTTGAACACAAAATAAATTTTAATTAAGTTTTGAGTTTTTTACCTAATCTATGGCATAACATTGTTTATTAAACACAAAATTAACATGCAAGCTTCTCCTCTTCCTGATTTTTTTACTATAACAAATGTGATTTCAAGTTGTATTTTGTCTACAAGAAATATGTCCCTGGATTTCCTGGAGTTGAATATGTCCCTGGATTTTCCTGGAGTTGAATGTGAAACTATGAGGACTATGCATTTGTAGTCTTGCGATTTGGGCAAATTAAAAGTAATGACTTTTTGGAATTATTAAAATAGAAACACTTATTGCAAAAGTTCTAATTTATATTATGCTACAGAAAGAAAAAAAAAAGATTTCTGATTAGCCCAGATTCCATTTAACTAAAATTAGATACTTTTTTTTTAAATCAGGATTAAGAAAAAAATATAAAAGAAAAAAATAAGCCTAAGCTAAAAAGGAAGTCTATCTAGCTTCCTAAATTTATCCAAGGGTAGTGTTCACTGAAGCCCAACTCCTACAATTACATCTGCAGAATGACTGTGATAGCATGTATAAAATGACAATCCAGAGATATTTTATAAGCTTTGTCAAAGACAGCTTGACTTTTACCACAATACTTCATAACGATAGTAGCACACACAAAAAAATCCATATTATAAAGTCAAAACCAAAAGATAGCCATGTCAACTTTTAGTTTAGCAGAAAAACAATTGGTTAACAGGAACTCTGGTAATTTAATTGTTACTACTAATAATATTTAACTTTTATTTTGTGTTCCATAATGCCACAATATACTTACAGTACATTGGTATTATTATTAGAAAATATATCCATCTGTATGACAGAAAAAGTGTGATTACCTACTTTCGAATTCCTCAGAATGAATAGGTATCAGGTGTATTATCTGCCAGTCCTCTGCTCTATTATCTTAAAGTATGAATAGGATAGAGTACACACCTGTTATATGTTTAATGATTAAATAGCAAAGGAAAAATCAATTGTTCTTCTTTTCTCCCCTTTTTTTTTTTCTCTCTTTCTCTCTTTTTAAATGAACAACTTAGCTCATTTCTATTTACCACCTAATTTGGCTTCTACAAAACAATTATGAGAAGATATATGCATTGTGGGTATAGCAAAAGATATTCTATGAATGCATCTGTTTACACTTCTCAGGAATTGCAAAGAGTCTGAGATTTTATTCTGCATGCAAGTTCACAATTTAGCCAGCCACTGTTTCATAGATGTTAACAGAAGCTGCAACTCCTGGGCCAGGAACAAAGGACTCATGGTATAACAGATGAATAAGCTTCAAGTTCATATCAGTTCTCCTTGTCCCCCATAAATTATGTTCAGATATATATGAATAAATAGTCTTAGTAATATAAACCTCCAATGTCAATATTGCTAAAATACTTTTTTAGATGAAAAATTGTCATTGTGCTAATGGTAATAATGTGCCTTACCCCTGTGTGATGATCTAAACAAACACATGGAAAGATAAACCAGCTTCAAACAAACTTTATTTGATAAGAGTATATCAAAACAGGACTGTAATCAGGAAATATGCTGATCAGCTGTGAATGGAAATCATTATTTAAAATGTTGGTAGTATAGATTCAGTCTGCAAGAAAAAGAAAATTTTTCTGTATCATATTTGTTAAACAAACTTACCGGTTGGATTAAAATGAAAGGCTGAGTTATTAAAAGCAATGGAACAGTTTGGTTTTTTTAATTCAAAATTGATGACTAGGGACACTACACGCCAGTTCTCTTCAGAAGAGAGATCAAAGTTACCACTGAATGGACAAGGTTTGAATGAAAAATGGAGGGAAGACAGCCAGGAATTCTCAGAGAGCTTGTGGAAAGAGGCTAGAGAGCAGAGAAAAGAAGCAGGAAAAGTCTAGCTGAGACTAACCCCAGAGGAATTCATAGTCCAGCGGAAAGGATGGGTGGGAGTACTTTTCTGCTTTCCTCACCCCTCTGACAATCTGACAATTGCTAAACTATGGGGAGCCCCGCCGCCCTTATTACCCAGGGCAACACAATCATTGGTGATTGGAGAACTTCCTGGTACCAGAGAACCTTGTGGCCAACTCAGGCAGGCATGCCACACCTCCCTCAGACCGAAGCTGAGATGGCAGGCACCATACTGGTAGTGCACATGTGGTGCCAATCCTCTGCCCTGGAGATTCTCTGCTCTTAAGCCACTGCACCACAAGACCATACACAAACATAGCCCACAACCTGCTTTAACTTTGGCAAGCACAGGTATGGTTAGTTCCCTGGGTAGTTGTGGGACCCCTGGGTATCTAACCCTCAGTGTAGATCACCCCTTAGGGAGAAAGAAGCACAGCCCACCAAAGCACCTCTTGGAACAAAGAAAACATGGGTTTGGTGCCAACTGGTAAAGGAGGAACCACCAGTACCCAAGCAAAAACGTGGAAAGGGGGCCATTACTTGCCTCCCACCTGCCACTGCACTGTTCTTCCCATTGCATCCCTATGAGCATGCACTGAAAGAAAGTGCTTTAAATGCTTCTCTGGTGGCTTCACAACCAGTGAAGATACTGAAAGAAAGCACTTTTGAGGCTTTTCCATTGGCTCCATCCCTGCCGAAAGTGAGCCCATGGTGGCTACAGCTTTTACAAAGGGTAGAGTCCAACTCCTCCTCCCTAAACAGAGCAACAATATCCTGGCAATGAAGTACAGTCCATGGAGCTGCCTGACCCAAACTAGGGAAAGTGGCTGTGTCCCCAGCCTCCATCCTAGTGGTAGCTGTTAGAGAAGTAAACCCATGGCCCACAGCCACTCTATGGCTTGGAACCAAAAGGCACAGCCTTTATAAACAGAACATAATGAGCCTTGTGACAGGGGCATGATAAGAAAGCGGATTATGCTCCTCTGGCTCTGGATGAGGAGCTGATGCACACCCTCCCTACTTCACCTGAGGCTTCAGAACACCACATTGTGATGTCTTCCTGTCACCCCATCAGGGAGAGTACATCCACTGGACACCAGCTTACTGGCCAGCACTTACGCTTAAGCACCATTAGCTGAACTGCAGCCTGAATTGTACCACCAAACAAAATTACATCCCTACAATGAACAGCATCTGAAGAAGCTACCTCATGAAACTTTCTGCAGCCAAGGAATCAGTACACATCTCTGGCCCTCTGAAAGCCAGTCAGTCATATACAACATATACCACAGTCATATATTCAAGGGAAAAAAGAAAAAAATAATAAAAATCTTCATTCAAATGATAGGAAATTGTCAGCTTGCTTGGATGAGAAGAAAATAGCACAAGAACTCTGGCAGTACAAAAAGCCAGAGTGTTTAATCATTTCCAAAGGATCACATTAACTCTTTAGAAATGGGTGCTAACCAAATTGAAATGTCTGAAATGAGAGACATAGAACTCAGAATCTGGATGGCAAGGAAACTCAATGAGATCCAAGAGAAAGTTGAAATCCAGTACAAAGAAGTGAGAAAAACAAATGAGGATATAATAGATGACATAGCCATATCAACAAAGAAACAGACAGAATTTCTGGAATTGAAAATTTAACTATAGGAATTTCAAAATACAGTTGGATATGTAATAATAGACACAACTAAGCAAAAGAAAGAATTTCAGAGCTCAAAGATAAGTCTTTTGAATTAACACCATCAAATAAAAATAAAGAAAAAAATAATTTTAGAAAACAAAGCCTTTAAGAAATGTGTGATTATGTAAACAGACCAAACCTGTGAAATTTTGGTATTCCTTAGAGAGAAGAAAAGGTAGACAACTTAGAAAACATAACGTGATTGTATACTTCAGGAAAATTTGTTTGATCTTGCTAGAGAGGTTGACATACAGGACAAGAAATTCAGAGAACTCCTGAGAGATTCTATACAGGCTGATGATCCTTAAAACACAGTAATCAGACTACCCACAGTCAACACAAAAGAAAAAAAATCTTAAAAGCAGTTAGGGAAAAGGGCCAAATTACCTATAAAGGGAATCCCATCAGACTAACAGTGGACTTCTCAGCAGAAACCGTACAAGCCAGAAAAGATTGGGAGCCTATGTTTTGCCTTTTAAAGAAAAAAAAAAAATTCCAGCCAAGTATTTTTTTTCCTGCCAAACTAAGGTTCATACACAAAGGAGAAATAAAGTCTTTCCCAGACAAGTAAACACTTAGTAAATTAATTACTACTAGACCAGACCTGCAAGGAATGCTCAGGAAGTTATAAACATAGAAATGAAAGAACAATACTTCCTACCACAAAGCACATGTAAGTACAAAGCCCACAGATCCTGTAAAGCATTACACAATAAAGACTACAAAGTAACTAGTTAACAACACTATAATGGCAACTGGACCTCAAATATCAACATTAATCCTGAACATAAATACCTGAAATGTTTCAATTAAAAGACAAAGGTCCAAATAGTTTAAAAGAAATAAACCCCAAACTCTGCTGTCTTCAAGTGACCCAGTTCACATATAATGACACTTATAGGCTCAAAGTAAAGAGAAATAAAATGATTATCATGCAAATAGAAAACAAAAAAGCAGGGATCAATATTCTTGTATCAGATCTAACAAATTTTAAAGCAATAAAAGTAAAAAAAGCACAAAGAAGGATATTTCATAATGATAAAGAGGTAAATTCAACAAGATTTAACCAATATATGTGTAACCAACATTGGAGAAACCATATTTATTTAAAAATTACTACCAGACCTAAGAAAAAGACAGCCATACAGTAATAGTGGGGTACGTCAAAACCAAACTTACAGCATTAGACAAATCCTCAGAAAGAAATCTAACAAAGAAATTCTGGACTTAAATTGAACACCCGACCAGTGGTCCTAATGGACATCTACAGAATACTCCACCCAAAAACTATACAATGTATGTTCTTCTCATATGTACATGGAGCTACTCCAAGATTTACCACATGTTTGGCCATAAAGCAAGTCTCAGTAAATGTTTTAAAATTGAAATCATATCAAGTACTTTCTTAAGTATAGTAGAATCAAAATAGAAATTAATAGAAAGAGGAACTCCCAAAACCACATATAAATACTAAATAATTTATTCCTGAATGGCTTTTAGATAAACAACAAAATTAAAACAAATCAAAAAATTATTTGAAATGAATGAAAATAAAGACACAATATACCCAAACCTCTGGGATACTGCAAAAGCAATATTAAGAGTAAAATTCATAGAGTTCAACACCTACATAAAAACATTGGAAAGATCTCAAATTAAAAACTTGATACTGCACCAAAAAGAATTAGAAAAATTAGAACAAATCCAAAGTTAGCAGAAGAAAACAAATAACTAAAATCAGAGCAGCACTAAATTAAATTAAGACCAAAACAACAACAACAAGAAAAAAATGCAAAGCATCAAAACAAGAAAAGTGGTTGTTTGAAAGAATAAACAAGATTGCCAGTTTTAAAAAGAGAAATGGAAAAGAATATTCTCAAATCATAATGCAACTAAATTTGGAAATCAATAACAAAAGATAGTTGGAAACCTCAAACTATTTGGAAATTTAGTAGAAGCATAAATAACTTATGAGTTAAAAAAGTCCCAAAAGAGATTAAAAATATTTTAACAAAATAAAATTAAGAATACAAATTGTAAAGCTATTTGTATGCAGTGAAAGTAGTACCAAGAGGGAAATGTATACCATTAAATGCATATCTTGCAAAATAAGAAAGACCTAAAATCAGTTACCTAAGCCTCTATTTTAGGACGCTAGAGAAAGAAGAGAAATATAACCCTAAAGCATGTAGAGGAAAATAAATTATAAATATTAGAGTAGACTGATAAAATTTGTAATGAACAAAACAATAGAGAAAAAATTACAAAACAAAGAACCAGTCCTTTGACAAGATGACTGAAATTGCTAAACCTTTAGTTAGGTTAACAACAACAACAAAAAAAACCTGAAGATTTTAATTACTAATATCAGAAATTGTAGAAGGGTCATCATTACCAATCCCATGGACATTAAGGAATATTAAAGCAATAGTATAAACTATTATATGCCTTCAAATTTGATAACTTAGGAAAACATGAGCAAATTCCTTTAAAGGTACACTATCAAAATGTACACAAGGAAAATCATTATGTTAATAGGCCTACGTTTTTTAAAAACGTTGAGTCAATAATAATCTCTGAAAAAGAAATCTCATTGTCAGACGGTTTTACTGGTAAATTCTGCCAACCATTTAAGAACTAAGTAATACTAATACTCTACATTTGCTTTCACAAAATAAAAGCAGAAGGAACTCTTTCTATCTTGTTCTATGAGACCAGCATTACTATGATATTACTGTAACACCTAAATCAGGCAAAGACATTACAAGGAAGAAAAACTATAACCCAAAAGTCTCGAGTTTAGATGTGAAAAAAAGTTGACAAAACATTGACTAATAGAATCAAGTAATGTATAAAAATAATTATTTATGACAACCCAATGGGAATTATGCAATTTATCAATGGCTGGTTCATTATGGAACAATCAATCCATGTCATCTGCCATACCAACATAATTATATGACCATGTCAAGTGATGCATATGAAGCAGTTAATCAATTCCAACACCCCTTCAAAATGAAGCAAAAACAAACTCTCTAGGAGTTTCACATTAGGAATATAGGGGAAATTATTCAATTTGATAGATAACATCTGTAAGAACCTACAGTAACTTGATATGTAAAGGTGAAAAGCAGGATGCATTTCTCTAAGATCAGAAACAAGGTAAAAATATGATTCCTATTCAACACTGAATTGGAAGTACTAATCAATGCAAAAAAAACAAGAAAAAGAAACTAAGATATTAAAAAATAAGCAATAAAACTGTTTCTATTAACAGATGAAATGATTACCTATGTAGAAAATCTCAAAGAATAATGAAAAGTAAAACCTCCTAGAACAAAGAAGCAAGAATATCAAAGTCAGAAATCATAAGGCTAATATACAAAAGTCAATTACTTTTCTGCAAACTAGCAATAAACACTTGGAAAATAATTTTTTTTTAATTTTTGATTAGCACCAAAATATAAAATAGTTATACATCTAGTCAAATGCATATAAAATATAAAATCTATAGGCTGAACACTACAAATCTTGAGGAAAAAAGTCAAATAAATGGAGAGATAGTCTATGTTCATAAGTTAGAAGGCTACAGATTTTTAAGATGTCATTTTTTTCCACTTTATCTATTGACTCAAAGTCATTTCAATCAAAATCCCTGCAAACTATTTTATAGATATTGACAAACTGACTCTAATGTTTGTGGGGAACAGCAAATAACTTATCAACACAATACTGAAGAATAAAGTTGGAGGATACAGACTACCTGACTTCAAACCTTACTATAAGCCAAAGTAATAAAATATAGTCTCACACGAATATAGTAAATTGATCTTTGGCAGAGGTGCAAAGGTAAGTAAAAGAAGAAAGAATAGTCTTTTTTAAAAATTGTTCTGGACAAAATGGACACCAATACAGGGGTTGTGGTAGTTGCTGGGTATACCTCATCTAACAGCATGCAGAAGAACAGCAGAAATTGACTACATTGTGTGTATCTCATTATATCTTACCTAAAGTAGAGCTTACGTTAAAAGTCTGTTTATCAACTGCTGTCCATCAAACACCTCTTCCTGATGAACTGCAGTGGCATTCAAGATCCATGAGAAGTAGTTTACAAAAACCTTCATAAGGTCTGGCTATTTTTCTTTTTCTGTTATAGATTCCTTTGAGGAGAGCTAATAGATGATTCACAGATTGTGCTAATGACCAACTTTACATACCTTCCTCAAGGATATTTTTCCTCCCATTTACATGGGCTGGGAATCTGTTGATGATGTCTGGAGTTTGGTAAAGTACTATCACCTTATAATAGTGTGTAAAATTTGAATTTGGTTTGCCCTATCAAGAATGATTGCATTTATATAAATCAAGTTAGACTTTAGTGTACTATACACAATTTTGTTATGTAACATTCCATAAATACTTTTATCTATAAAAGAGACATTTATAAATCAAACCATTTTACTTATCATAGCACTGCTACCAGAGCCACTTCTGTCTTGGGAACTCAGCAATCATTTAACAGAGAATATTCATTACTATTCTGTTTCCCTTTCTCACCAACTTCTAAATAAAAATCCATGATAAATATATCTGATTGGTGGAGACAACATCCTAGCGCTGTAGAGAGGCAAAAAATTAATTTTTTGATAACAGCAGTGCACACAAATTAAGAGATTTTCCTGAAATCCTGGATTTACGGTTTATAAGCTCTGTGTCTTGGGAGAATTAGTTATTCATTGTGCCTTGCTTTACACCACAAAAATGGGAATAATTATACTGTACTTACATTAAAATGTTGTAGGGAAGATTCAATTAGTTATTTATCATAAAATTCTTAGACAAGTGCTGACAGGAAGGGCTAAATTAGTATTAGTTACTTAATAAGATTATCATTATCATGAAGTTTCTATTTTGATTATCAATTTCATGAGTATTTGACATGTTCAACTTGTTTATGGGACACCATTTCTGCCTTCTACCAATATTTGCAAAATCAGAAAGTCTCCAAATTTAGAAGTGCAATTTAATTATGGGAAATCAAAAAGAATAACAACATTACATAACATTGTTCCCAACTCATAACCTGTTAATCAAGTTTTTATTAATTCCTTTTATTCTACAAATCAGAAGAAAATTTACCCACCTTTTAATTCTAAATTATAACCATCAAAGTTGAATTTTTGTATCTGGAGCTGTTGATCATCCCTTGGTACTCACTGTGCCCATAGAGTTAAAATTCCAATTTTGGGAGACTATCATGTCATTATATGATCATATCATGTAAGACAAACCTCATTAATTATGTTATTTTATTATACCATCTTTCTTTCAATCTAGGCAGAATATTATTATCCACAAATAAATGGTGATTTGAAAAATTAGCATAAACAAAATCTTTATTATTATTTTGGGTAAAGATTAGATCTGGCTAATTTCCAAGGTTGGTCATGAACTCTTGCCCTCAAGGAATCCTCCTGCCTTAGCCTCCTAAAGTGCTACAATTACAGGCATGAGTCACAGTACCTGGACCAAAATACTTGATTTAAAAGTGAGTGATTATATGAAGTAACCTGGGAAAATGGCTTAATCCAGTCTGAGAGGATAGGTGCAGAAGACCTCGACATACATGCCTTGTTACAACAGAAAATAAAAATGTGATTTACAAAAATCATTCAGGCATGTCACAAAGACTGTGAAGCCAAACCTCATCATAATTTGTAAAAGTAAGTGTCTGCAGCTTGAGGATAAGTAGGACAATAATAGGAGAAAATGGATTGAAGCACATCTAAGAGTACAGCATCTTATATGCATTAATCTGCTAATGGTGTATAGAATGTATTTCATCTTTTCTTTGAAAAAGTTAAGTGAGCAGGGTAGCGAGGGGTGTGTGAGTGAGCAAGCATGGGGTCTGGCCACAGTGCACAGCCAAGCATGCTGACAATGTAATGTGCAAATTCCACACGAACAGTGACCACAGATGGAGGTTGATTTTTTCATCAACATTATAAGAAAACAGTGTTATTTAAGGACCTGCTTTACCTGTATAAAAAGTATAATTTTCTCATCATGAAACCACTAAACATAGAGTGTTTAATAGGGGTTTTTTGTGTGTATGTTAAATGTCTATTTTTATTCAGTGTTACTATTAGAGACCAGAAGTTTTACTCAATGAATCATTCTCCTATGAAACAATAGATATAATTGGAAGAAATAACAGTCAATAATTTTCATTAGAAAAAGGTCACAGCAAAGTAAGTATACATCGTGCCACTTTGAAATATATTTTGGATTGAGGGAAAAATCATTTGCATCTACCCCATTAAAGTTCAGGTTTTCAGGGGTTTTTTTGTTTTGTTTTGTTTTGTTTTTTTGCACTGGAGTCGGAAAAAAAGAATTTGCTTTAAGGGCATGAAACTAAAATATCAGAATGATAACACTAAAATCAACGGAGTTTAGACTTCATTAGTCAGAATAAAATACTTCTGGCTGTGCACTGGCTCACTACTGTAATCTCAGCACTTTGGGAGGCTGAAGTGAGTGGATCATGAGGTGAGGTGTTCAAGACCAGCCTGACCAACATGGTGAAACCCTATTTCTACTAAAAAATACAAAAATTAGCCAGTTATGGTGGTATGTATCTGTAATACCAGCTACTTAGGAGGTTGAAGCAGGAGAATTACTTGAACCTGGGAGACGGTTGTTGCAGTGAGCCAAGATCGCACCACTGCACTCCAGCCTGGGCAGAAGAGTGGGATTCTGTCTGAAAAAAAAAAAAATCTAAAATATTCCAGATATTGTATAAAACCACAGATAAATATGCAAATAAATAATTAAGCATATTTTATTACTATGAGTAAATATGACATTTAAAGCTATGTGTATTCTCCAAGTCAAAAATTCCCTTTGTAAATAAGCCCAGGTCTACCCATAAATACACCATACAAATATTGGACCATCTAATGGAGAATTAAATACCATATTTTACTAAATGAAAGAAATACAAAAGTGAGTACCTTAATGCTGGATTTCCCTACCAACATTGGTTGATAAATATTCAATGGTGATGATTATAATAGAAATTAAAAATCATTGCTAATTTTATTTGTTATATTGTTGTGGAGACCTATTTTTGTATTAGTCATATTTAAACTTCATAATTTTAATTCATTGATTATCAGCACAAAACCACAAAATATTTGTTGAAATTATTAAGAGCTAACGAGCTTATGTGACTTTTGCTTAAAAATGTCATTTTAAATCATTGCATAATTTTTTTAATGACATCCTTGGCAAGTTCCCAGTCTTTTATGCATTATTAACATAACAAATGAGTTTTTTTGTAGTTAAGTCTTCAAGAAAAATCCAAAGGTGTATTACTTTATGACCTCACACCTAATTTCTCTTATTCTTTGATGGTAGACAAGGTGCCTGGCTATCTTGTCTCTCTTAGGTGAATGGTTGAACATCTCTTGTAAAGATGGAATACAGTATGCTGTAGGAATTACATTAAAAATCCTCAGTGAAGGGAAAAAGACTCTGGGATCTTGGATGTCAGTTCCAAGAGAGACAAATTTATACTTATAACAATCTCTTTTATAAATGATATATAAGACCCTAGAGATCTTTTCCCCTATCACTAAGAATTTTTCATGCATTTCCTACAATATGAAAATACTATGTGTAACATTTAAATGTTGTTGCTGCATATTAAGTGGAATCTTGTAAAGTCTGTTTTAGATTTGTACTCAAAAATCAATTTTAGTATTAGATTAAAATTTTGCTTTTAATAGAAATAAGACTTCTTAACCATTGCAATGAATATGTGTTAAAATTAAGCTTGCTCAGCAATTTAATATTTCACCAGAAGCCAATAACAAAGCAGCTAACTTCTCTTGTGGTATAGTAGGCACCAAATGAGGTATGTTCTCTTTGGGACTCATTTTTAAAGGTGTGGTTATAACCCACAGAACTGCAGCAGAAATGCAAATGACTTGGACTAGTGGCCCGAAGTTCTAAGCAAGTTCTTCAAAGTGACATTTACCATGGACTGTCTAGGACATTGATAGAAAATAATAACTGTCTCTCAATGAGACTAAAATATTGGACAGCACAGTGCTAGAAAATTATCCTAAAACTGCTTGAAATCATCTAAAAATGCTGATCAATTAATGGGGCCATTTAGGCACAGGAGCTGATTCCATCTGTAAGGAATAATTTCTTTTTGTTTGTTTTTGATGGAGTCTCACTCTGTCGCCAGGCTGGAGTGCACTGGCACAATCTCTGCTCACTGCAACTACCACCTCTTGAGTTCAAGTGATTCTCCTGCCTCAGCCTCCCAAGTATCTAATATAACAGGTGTGTGCCACCACACCCACCTAATTTTTTTGTATTTTTAGTAAAGACGGGGTTTCACCGTGTTGGCCAGGATGGTCTTGATCTCCTGACCTGGTGATCCACTCACCTTGGCCTCTCAAAGTGCTAGGATTACAGGTGAGCCACCATTCCTGGCCAATAATTTATTTTTAATGATTTGTTTCTGCCTTTGACCAAAATGGTACCAGTTTTTCAGACTCAAGCACAGGAGTGTAACAGTATCAATTTCTCTGGTCCATGAACATGGTATATATAACTTAATTTATTATTATCCTTGCTTTTGTTTCTTGTAGCAATGTTTTGTAATTTTCATTGTACAGAGTATGCATATTTAATTAGTTATCATAAAATATTTTTTACTTTGAATGCTATTTTTAAATTTTAATTTTATATTTTATTGCTAGTATATTAAAGTACAATATCTTAGTAGTGTTGGTTACACAAATGCATATACTTTTTATATTTCATTGAACTATAAACTTAAAATAGGAAATTTTATTATATGTAAATTATGTCAATAAATTTGATTCAAGACCAATTTTGGTAATCTATTTACTGCACAGGCTTTTAGAGATAAATATGTGAAATAATGCATGTAACATGGTTATCACAGTCCTTAACAAAAATGTAGACCTGAAAACATTATTGTTAAATTCTGTATTTAGATATATTTTATTTACTATAATTTTTTGTAATACACATACTTGGGAATTCAAGAAATGTAATCTTCATATGTAAACATAACATCTTACTGGACAGTTCTTAATATCTGTGTAAAGATGGGGGATGTTGCTGGCTTACATTTTTCAATATGAACCCTTGGAAATTATTGTTGGTTGAATTATTTTAGCTTTCTTGCTCACACCTCTTTCTTACTTCCCAGAATTAAGGCACATTTCACTTCTAAGTTGATAGTAGTAGTATTCATCAAAATATTATTTGTGTGCTTTGCTCAGTTTTCTTTTTCTCAAAGTTATTTGTTGATACAAAACACCTCTTATTCTTAAAGCAGGATGACTGTGTAGTGTTCAGCACAAGTTTTGTTCTCTTCATGAAATTCATTTTTTATTATTACATCAACTATCTCTTCTTTCATCCACCATATCTTTGGCATTAGAATTCAAATACCTTTAAGAGTGTACTTACATGCAGTGTTAATTATAATAATAAATAGGAGTAATAGTTATATATAATGTGCAAAATTTCAGGCAGTTTTCAGTGTGTTACATATATGTACTGTTTATTATATGAAACAAATAGGAAATGAGTACTAATTTTATGCCTCTTTGCAAATGAATTTATAGAACAGAGTAATTAAATGACTTTTTAATGTTTTATAATTTTTAATTAGCTTCAAACCAAGGAAGTTTGAGTCCAGCAGCTAGGAACTGAAACATTACATTCTACTACTTAAAATTTCATTTCTTAATAAAATGAGTAAATTAGTTGCAATGAATTATGGAACTTAAATTTTCCATGGTTAAATCCATCCATTTTTTATCCGCTAGTGAAAACATAATGATAAGGATGGCCTTGGGCTCAGACATTCACTGATGAAATATATATATTATCACTGT
Source organism: Cacajao melanocephalus (assembly GCA_963573385.1). Lineage (NCBI taxonomy): Eukaryota > Metazoa > Chordata > Mammalia > Primates > Pitheciidae > Cacajao > Cacajao melanocephalus. The sequence continues at coordinate 89,162 of CAUYLG010066396.1, forward strand.
TAAAAATGGAATCAGGTACCAAATCATTAATGTGAATCAGATCAGTTATGTGAATCTTCCTAGCTTATAAGACTGGAGCCTGACATCATGAATATGAGAAATGAAACAAAGATCACAGTTACTCAGCACTTGATTCAATCCTGATTGTGGATGAGTGTTTTGGTGTGAGCCATGTGAATTCCTCTTAGGTTCACATGTGATTTCCACTTATAGTGATGAAATCCAGTTAAATTGAATATGCTACATTTAAACTATAAAAAGATCAGGTATGTTTTCCCTATTCTATAAGGTATTTGATTAGTGACCAGTTTGTGCTCAGTTTTATTACCTTCTTTATTCACAAAATGAGGTTATCTACAGGTTTTAAAAAGCAGTGAGGAAAAGGCTGTGATTCTGTTATGAAATCCTGGACTATGCAATGTTTTTTTGATAGTTTGATAATACTCTGTTTCAGATGTTTCTACAAATAAGGCTACTGGAAACAGCTTGCAGCAATTTCTATTGGTGCCAAGTATACTGTAATAAATACTGACTTTACATTTATTCTTAATTTTAATGTTGTTGCTGAGGACCACTAAAAACTAACAAAGAAGGAAATTTTGGTTTTGTTCAATTACTTTAAAATTTCAGTGCTCCTCGTAACCTGGTATATAAAAGAAAATATCTCTAGTGATTGGAGCAAATTTACAAAAACAAAATAAATTTCAAATAGATGATCCCATTATTTCAAACTTTAAATCATAAAATAAAACATATTTTAAAAGACAATAATTATACTAACAAAAAGGCAATAAGAGTATGACTTAAGAAAAAGTTAAGAAGGCCAGTAAATAGGCATAAAAATGTTAACATCAGAAATTAAACTAAGTAAATATCACTTTGTTAACTGTTTTCCAAGTCATGTAAAAGAACAGAGAGAAAAAAGGAAATAGCTACTTTAAAAATATCTATGCCATAGAGCATAAAGGTAAATATGATGCCATCGTAATTCTACTTGAATTATTGCTAATTTTATTTAGACTTTTCATTATTTTAGGCTGAAAAAAGCCTTTGAGGTCGTAGCAGCCATTTTAAGATTCCTACGTTTAGCCTTTTTCCTCGGTCTCAAATAAAAAACTGGGAGTCATCCAATCTTAGCCCTTAATTGGGACTTTAATTGGGCCTTGGGTGCCCTAATTATGAATAAAGTAATTATAGCAATTATAGATAAATTAGAGTAATAACCAGTAATTGTAAATTAAGTCAATCTGAAGTACATTTGAAATATACTCACAAATTGCTCTTTAAAGTGATATTACCACCTTGAATATCATGTTATATTATGCTTTGTATCTCTAATAAATGGATTAGACTTTCAATAAATTAACATTATACATATTTATTTAATAATTCACTTAATTCTTAATCCATTCTCCATTCTTTTAAAGAAAAGTAATACATGTTTGCCATTTGTGGAATAAAGAGTTTTCCCTAAATTATGTAAATAATTATTTAAACAATTCTCAATTACATGGGAGTAAATAGTGATAAGTACATTTGCGTTGTTAGAAGTATTGAAATGTATGCACATCTTTGACAAAAAATTATTTTGGAGGTAATTTTAATAAATTTTAAAATATCAAATCTATGATTATAAAATCTTTTAAAATCCTACAAGTTCCCCTGAGCCATAAGTGTGATAACATGAATTAAGTAATTAAGAAGAAGCACATCTGAAGCCACGTGATTTACATGCATCTAATATCTCATTTAATTTCACAACAAATCTACAGGAGATGGGATGACATTAATGGAATTGATACTATACCCATTACTCATTTCAAAGATGATTAAACTTATGCTACAAATGCATTAATAGCTCACTGTCTATCCCACAGCTAAAACAATAAATGACACAGTCGGAGTTTGAGCAGAGGTAGATTTAATTCTAAAACTGATCATCTTTTCAAAATACCATGCTATTACTTTTATAGGGAAATTACTAAAAGAAAAACTGAATGCTTACTCTAATTAGTTTGAATTTATAGATATTTCTGAAAATAAAAAGTACATTTTCTTTCTTACCACTGCTTTTTTTAAATGCTACAAATATTCATAGTTTATTGAAACTTTAAAATGATTACCTCTGTTTTAATTTGTCTTTTAGGGATATCTCACTTATTTTTTAGCTTTCTAACCACCGATGTTTGTTCCTCTCATTTTTCCCATATATGCTCCTTCTCCTAATTATATATTATTTTCTAATGAAATAGAACACAAGTAGTTTAAATTCTATAACTAAATCTGTGTGTGCTCAATAAATGCAACTAAAACAGAGCCCATCCATTTATTACAACTGTCTTGACTAGACCTTTGACAAAAATGATTCACTAATATATATTCTGGTTCATCATTTTAGACTAGATTTAGTTTCTGTCTGGAAAGTGTTGTTAAGGAAATAGTTATTGAACTTTCAGACAGCTATCAAACCCTGGCTTAGCTGTTTGCAACTGTATGTTATAGAACTGCAATTTTCTCTTCTGAAAAATAAAGAAACAAAATTTGTCTTTCATATTTGCTGAGAGTTAAAATAAAAAATAATATAAAAATTACCTAACTATGCTAGGCACATAGATGGAATGGATGCTAAAAAATGGTAGGGTAGTATGAAAAGACTCTACTGACGTTGTGATGAGAATGCATGCTAGTAATCATTTTTAGCCATGAAACCCACTCCCAGTGCATCTAAACTGGATACTACTATTACATTGCCAAATTTTATAATACTACTAATTTAATTGAGCTTCAGAGAAACTGCTTCTTTCAAATATTTCCAACTCATATGCCAGAGTAAAGGGCAATTGATTTTATTTAAAATAATTAAATATACCTACAAAAAAGTGGTTTCTTGTTATACTCACTCTTGACATTTTAACTGAAGATATTAAAAGTACCTGAAAATGTCAAAGATTAATTTCAACTTGAGTTTTAAAAAGAAAGCTTACGTTTATATTTTATATTGACCTGTTTTCAAGCTTACAAATAATTTCTTCAGGTTTGTCTGGCATACTGATGGGTACATCAAAGGTAATCAATCTTTTTTTTCTCACTGTTTTGCTGATTTCCATCATTTTTCATTCTTTTTCTTACTTTTCATACCTCTGCTAAAATTATCTGATCTTGCATTTTATCTATCTTTTTCATTATAATCTCTAACACATTAATCATGGTTATTTCAAATCACTTGTCTGATATTTTTAACATCTGTGTCATATTTGAATCTGATTATGATTGTCTCTTCAGACTACTTTTTTTTTCTTTTGTACACCTTGAAATATTTTTATGAATGCTAGAAATGATCTGGCTCTGTGGCGCAATGGATAGCGCATTGGACTTCTAATTCAAAGGGTGAATGCTAGAAATATTATATAGGACATATGAAACCAAAAGTTTGTTTGTTTTAAATGCTTAGAGGTAATCTTTTCTTTCCTTCTACTGAGTCTTTAGTTTGTAGGTTTGTATTAGCCTTCTCAGAAATTGAGTTCAGTGTTTAAAATGTTGTTGCTATTATTGACATATTTGAAATTTGCTTTTGCTATGGACAGTAGAAACTTCAAATTTTCTGGTGATACCTTGTTTTTATCACCCCCATTTTGCTTTGGATCTCTTTGTGATGGTCCCCAGAGAGAGAATGCCTTTTATAACTCTTCAAATTGTACTCCACCATTATTTTTACTCACTGCATATTTATGTGATAAGGGAAGGTGAGAAAGCAGGCAACTATTTTTGATCGTTAGGTTAAGACTCAGTCTAAGCCATGCACTATAAGCCTGGGTTTTAGAACTTGACTTCACAAATATTTCTTCCAAATATTCAGACATAATTCTGGACTAGCCTATATGCTTGTTCTTCCCCCAATGTGTACTCTGTAATTTTTTTTTTCTTTTCTCTCCTCCCTTAGCTCTAATCGGTTTCCAGCAGTGCCCTCCAACTACCACTTGAATGCACTTTCCCCTGAGGAATAATGTTTTTTTTTCCTTTGAGATTGGTACAGGGGATGAGTCTTAATGGTGGTAGTCCCTGTTCCACTCCCAAAATTACTATGAGATTGCACTCATGACTTCACACTACAGGTTTTGATGTATTAAAATTTTTTTTCATAAGTTATTGGGGTACAGGTGGTATTTAGTTACATGAGTAAGTTCATTAGTGGTGATTTGTGAGATTTTGGCACAACAGTCATCAGAGAATAGGTACACCACACCATATTTGTAGTCTTTTTATCTCTTACCCCACTTCTGCTATTCCCCCAACTCCCCAAAATCCATTGAATCATTCATATGCCTTTGTGTCCTCATAGCTTAGCTTCCACATATCAATGGGTACATATGGTGTTTGGTTTTCCATTCCTGAGTTACTTCATTTAGAATAATAGTCTCCAACTCATCCAGGTCAGTGCAAATGCTGTTCATTCATTTCTTCCTATGGCTGCATAGTATTCAATTACATATATATATAATATAAATATGCTTTAAATATGTAAAGCAAGTTTATAGCTCTTTTTTATGAGAAATTGACAAAGACAGCAATAGAGCAACAAAATAAAAAACATTTAAAACACTTCTGTGTGATACTGATTGATGCTCAAAACAAAAACAACAAAAAATCTATATAGCAGGTTTAAGGAATCTCATTAACAAATTTGATCTCTGAAACATATATCACACAATTAGAGAACATACTCATACATTTTCAGGCACACACAGACTGTTTATAGAAATGGGTTCTTTTTGGGACCCATTGAATCATGGTATACAATTATATATGTATAATTGATATATACTTGAATACTAAGATACTAATTGAAAAACAGTTGAATACTGTGATTTAATTATATGTATGTATATATAATATATGTATATATGTGTAATATATATGTATATATGTGAATCACAGGTTCTTTATCCACTCGTCGATTGATGGGCATTTGAGTTGGTTCCACGATTTTGCTATTGTGAATTGTGCCACTATGAACATGTGTGTGCAAGTATCTTTTTCAAGTAATGACTTCTTTTCCTCTGGGTGGATACTCCGTAGTGTGATTGGTGGATCAAATGGTAGTTCTACTGTTAGTTCTTTAAGGAATCTCCACACTGTTTTCCATAGTGGCTGTACTACTTTACTTTTCCACCAGCAGTGAGTGTCGAAGTAATCATTTGAAATTTGTGAGGCTCAGTTTTTTGACTTACCATATGGACCCATTTCTATAAATATTCTATGTGTGCCTGAAAATGTATGAGTATGTTCTCTAATTATTTGATGATACATGTTTCAGAGATCAAGTTTGTTAATGAGATTCCTTAAACCTGCTGTATAGAATTTGTTTTGTTTTGACTATGAATCAATATCACATAGAGGTGTTTTAAATGTTTCTTATTTTGTTGCTGTATTTGTCAATTTCTCATCAAAAAGGGCTATAAATTTGTTTGACATATTTAAGGCTATTTCTTATATATTTATAATGTTTATATCTTCCTTGTAAATTGAGTTTTTCATATTGTTACATTCTTTAATTATATAATATTTTTCTTTTAAAATCTACCTGTGTAAAATTGTATATCAGTTTTATTTGCTTATATTTGCTTGGTAAAGCCAATTTGTATTTTATAATATCAACATAACTGAGTCTTTTTAACTTAAATGTGTGCTTTTTCCAGCAAAATATAACTAGATTTTATACTTTGCTTACAATAAACATTTCTATGATTTGAAAGGAGCATTCTTAATTCAATTTGATTTTCAGTCTTATGCTTTCTGTTTGCCACTCTTTAAAATTATATATCTTTTCTTCTTTTCTAGGTCTTAATTTGGTTTGGGTTTCTTGCTTCTTTTTCTTATTTTATTTGTTGTCTTCAATTTCTTTTAAGATTATATCAATTTTTTTAGTGATTAGCATACCTATATAAATATGCATACTCAACCATGTCTAAAATTATTCAGTATCTTTATTTCATCTTAAAATGTACAAAGATGTTAGAATATTTAAACTCCAATAAACTATTTTCCTACTCATATTTTTTGTCCCAGTATTTTAGTTCTATCTTGTTTTTCTTCAAAATTATAAATTTATAGAATCAACATTTATCTTATTTCATCAAACTATTTAATAATGTCTTCACTTAATATTAAATCTTTAGATTTCCACTGACAACTATTTTTCTCTTATCTAAAGTATACCTTTTAAAAGCTACTTTACAGGAGACTCTATTAGAAATTTGTCCTATGTTTCTACTCACGTCTTGAAATTTGTAAGGCTCAGTTTTATAACTTAGCATATGGACCCATTTCTATAATGGATCCCTTATAGAAAATATTATAGATAGCATAATTTTTTTTTTGAGATGGAGTCTTGCTCTGTCACATAGGCTGGAGTGCAGTGGTTCAGTCTCTGCTCACTGCAACCTATGCCTCCTGGGTTCAAGCAATTCTCCTGCCTCAGCCTCCTGAGTACCTGGAACTACAAGTACACACCACTACGCGAGATTAATTATTGTATTTTTAGTAAAGACGGTGTTCATCATGTTAGCCAGGCTAATCTTGAACTGACTTAAAATGTCCCGCTTGACTTGGCCTCCCAAATGCCGGGACCACAGGTGTGAGCCACTGCACCAGACCAGATGGGATAATTTAGCCCTCTATAAAATTGAAAATTGGAGACCATTCCCTTAGAACTTCAAACATTATTTTTTGTCTTCTGGCTTCTATTGTGCTGTTAAAAAATGAGTTATATTTCCACTTGTAAACCCATTGTATATCATTGTTGCCTCTTTAACTAATTTCAGTATCTTGTTCTCTTTATATTATTTAGTTTTCAATTATGTATCTATATGTTAAATAACTTCTAAGATATTTACTTATCCTGTTTGAAACTTTGATAAGATTCTTAGATCTGTGACGTCTTTGAATAATCTTGTAAAATTTTTATCTCTTATCTCTTTAGATATTTCTACTTTCCCATTCTTTTGCTTTTATACAACTTCAATAAATTATATATTGTATCTTCCCATTCTGTCTTTCATTTCACCATCTCTTTTTCATATTACTATTCATCTTGTCTTCTCTTTTTTCCTCTCTCTAAGTGACATATAAGATAATTTCTTCAGATGTCTATCATCCTCCCTTTCAGCTTTTGCCTACCAGTTTTCTATTTACCATTATCCCTTTTCCTATGTACATTACAGTCCCTCAATTGCATACTTTTAGCAACATAGAATTTTATTACATGTTTTAATTTCAACTATATGATCCACCAATTGCAGGTTTATTGAACCGTTGTATTTTCTTTTCTAAATTGGGGTTTTTTCCCCCAAATTATTTTACCACTTTACATGTAGTCTTCTCTTCCTTGCTTATATTATTTTCTTTTACCTTTATATGTATTAAGTATATGTATTTTATACTCTATATCTAATTATTCTAGTCTCTAACAATATTGACTTATTTTACTGTCTTATTTTGCCCTGATCTTCATTTTTGGTACATTATTCTACATGGTTTATGATTTTGTTTTTGATTTTAAGCAAATTTTTTTTTGAAATTTTGTGGAATTACTGTGACACAAGAATTAAGTTACATTCTTTCGGAGAGGATTTGTCTTTATAACCATTGAATATTCACAAGCAGTATTGATTTAGAGGACTACAATTAAATTTTCACCTTGAAAATACTTTTATTTTTATAAGTTTGTGTTTAGTTAGATTTTTCTGGTTACGTATGTTTTTGCTACAAAGTCTATTAATTTTGGACTACAAAAATTATATATGGTCCGCTAGGTATTGCAAAATCTCAAGGTGAATGTATTTCTTTCCTCCCTATTTTCAGTACTAAAATGTCAAATACATAGCTTTTGTTATGGCTTCTTCTTGAAAAATACTTTATTTTTTGCTCACTTTTACATTTATTTTGTAGACCATATTGATTACAGCATTGAGTATTTGTGTGTGTGTATTTGTGTGTGTGTGTGTATGTTGGGTGTGTGTGTGTGTGTTGGGTGTGTGTGTATGTGTGTGGTGGGTGACAACTATCTTTATTTTTAGATTCCAACTTGGAAGGAATCTTGGTTTTATCTCTATCCATTGCACCACAGGTGGCCATCATGTCACAAGCTTATGTTTTCCCATAATTCCTCCTTTAACTTTTTCTTTAGATTCTATCACATCTTTACTTTTGTGACCTCTCAGCAATTAACATGAAGAAGTTTAGTTTTCACTAATGGCAGCTATGCTAAGAATGCAGCTTTGTACAGTATTATCAACCAAAGTAACAATTGAGTTTTTAAAATTACAAAACAAACATTTTAAAACTGAAAGTGTTTATTTTAAAGAATTTTTAAAAGAACAAAATTACTTTGGTGTAACGACCTGACTTCAAAGTGCAAGTCAGATTAGAAAGTTATTTGTAAGGAAGTGAAAATATCCAATTGTCACTGCCTTATTTACACTTCTCTTTTCTCCTGCTTTAGTGAGGTATAATTGACAAAAACTGTTTACCTTCAAGGTGTACAATATGATTATTTGATATATGTATACATGGTAAAATCATTATCCCAAACAAATTAATTAACATATTCAATACCACACACAGTTACTATTTTGTGTATGTGTGTATGTGTGTGGTGAAGACATGTAAGATCTACTGTCTCAGCATATAGTAAGTATACAATCCAATATTCTCAACTATAGTCACCATGCTACACATTAGGTCTTCATAACTTATTCATTTTATAACTGTAAGGTTATAGCCTTCAACAAATGTTTCCCCATTTCCCCTGACCCCCAGTTCCTGACAACCACCATTCCTCTCTGCTTTTATGAGTGCACATTTTTAGATTCCACATGTAAGTGAGGTCATACAGTATGAAGAACTTGAGGGACATTATACTAAGTGGAATAAGCCAGGCATAGAAAGACAAATATTTTTCGATAAGATGACCTAGTGAAAAGACTTAAAAATATTATTTCTATTTTAATAACATATTTAATTGATAAATTACATATACTTATTATGTACAGACTGTTGTTTTGAAAGATGTGTAAAATGACTAAATCAAGTAAAACAAAAAAGGATAAGAGTTGCCTCTTATCCTTTTTTGTGTGTGTGGTAAGAACAGAAAATCTACTCTCAGCAATTTTCAAGAATATGTTTTCTACTTTTAGGAGATTTAATTGCTGAAGGTAATGGCTCTGAAAAGAGAGTTTATTTTTATTGCCAGGGATGTTACTTCCACAGCAGAATCTGTTCATCATAGCAGTGCAAGTCCTGAGGGATTGTGTTAATGGACCATACTGCCACTAATAAACACCTTGTTGAATTGGTAGTTATTTCAGGAAAAAAGGAAGTCACTCTGAACCTTTTATAGACTGGATACTTTAAATGTACTATGAAATGAAGGATACATAAGCTTAAGAGTAATTATTCCCATTATGCACACTTTTATGACTCAAGATAGTGAAACAGCAAGAAAAAGAAATGTGAAATAGGCATGCATGCAAAGTGTACCAATAATGAGATTCTCAAGGTGAATAGATAACACATTATATTAGTCTGTTCTCACACTGCTAATACAGGCATATCTGAGACTGGGTAATTTATGAAGGAAAGAGATTTAATTGACTCACAATTCAGCATGGCTGGAAGGCCCCAGGAGTCTTACAGTTATGGCAGAAGGGAAAGTAAACATATCCTTCTACACATGGCAGCAGGAAGAAGAAAGGCAGAGCCAGAAGGGGAAAAGCCCTTAATACAACCGTCCACTCTCATGAGAACTCACTATTACAAGAACAGTATGAGGGTAACTGCCTCCATGATTGAATTACCTCCCACTGGATCCCTTTGTGATATGTGGGGATTATGGGAAGTACAAGTAAAGATGAGATTTGGGTAGGGACACAGCCAAAGCATATTATTTCACCCCTCACCCCTCCCAAATCTCATGTTCTCACATTTGAAAACACACCCGTAACCTTCCAACAGTCCCCCAAAGTCTTAAATCATTCCAGCATTAACTCAAAAGTCCATGTCCAAAGTCTAATCTGAGACAAGGCAAGTCCCTCTGCCAATGAGCCTGTAAAATCAAAATCAAGTTAGTTACTTCCTAGGTACAATGAGGGTATAGGCATTGGGTAAATATAATCATTCCAATTGGGAGAAATTGGTCAAAACAAAGAAGTTACAGGCCCTATGCAAGTCTGAAATCCAATAGGGCATTCATTACATCTTAAAGTTCCAAAATAATCTCCTTTGACTGCACGTTTTAAACCCAGGGCATGCTGATGCAAGAGGTGAGCTACCATGACCTTTGGCAGCTCTACCCTTGTCGCTTTGCAGGGCATAGCCCACTACTGGCTGCTTTCATGGGCTGGGTTTGAGTGTCTGCAGCTTTTTCAGGTGCACAGCGCAACCAGTCAGTGGATTTACTATTCAGGGTTCTGGAGGATGGTGGCCTTCTTCTCACAGATCCACTAAGTAGTGCCCCACTGGGGATGCTGTGTGGAGGTTCTGACCCCATACATCCCTTCTGCACTGCCCTAACAGAGATTGTCCATGAGGGCTCCACCCCTGCAGCAAACTTTTGCTTGGACATCCAGATGTTTCCATACATTCTCTGAAATCTAAGTAGATGTTCCAAAACATCAATTCTTGACTTCTGCCCCTATGATTCAATTACCTCTCATTGGGTCCCTCCACAATATGTGGGGATTACAGGAAGTACAAGTCAAGATGAGATTTGGGTGGAGACAGAAAAACCATATTGTTCCACCCCTTGCCCCTCCCAAATCTAATGTTCTCACATTTGAAAACACAATCTGTGTGCCAGTAGAGTCAATACCCCATGGAAGCCACCAAGGCTTGGGGTTTTACCCTCTGAAACAATGGCCTAAGCTGTATTTTGGCCCCTTTTAGCCACAGCTGGAGCTAAAGCAGCTGGGATGCAGGACACCATGTCCTGAAGCTGCACAGAGCAGGGGGGCCCTGGACCCAGATCACAAATCATTTTTTTTCTCCTAAGCCTCTAGGCATGTGATGGGAGGTGCTGCCAGGAAGGTCTCTGACATGCCCTGGAGACATTTTCACATTATCTTGGTGACTTACATTTGGCTCCCTGTAACTAATGCAAATTTCTGAAGCAGATTTGAATTTCTTCCCAGAAAATGGGTTTTTCTTATCTGTTGCATCATTAGGTGACAAATTTTCCAAACATGCTCTGCTTCGTCTTGAATGCTTTGTTGCTTAGAAATTTCTTCCACCAGATGCCCTAAATCATCTCTCTCAAGTAAAGTTTCACAGATCTCTAGGGGAGGGGCAAACTGCCACCAGTCTCTTTGCTAAATATAGCACGATTAACTTTTACTTCAGTTCTAAACATGTTTCTCATCTCCAACTGAGACCCCCTCAGCCTGTACTTCATTGTCTATATCTCTATCACCATTTTGGTCAAAGCCATTCAGCAAGTCTCTAGGACATTCCAAACTTTCCCACATCTTCCTGTCTTCTGAGCCCTCTAAGTCTCTTGGACATTCCAAACTTTCCCAGATTTTCCTGTCTTCTTCTGATCCCTCCAAACTGTTTCAACCTCTGTCTAGTATCCAGTTCCAAAGTCGCTTCCACATTTTCAGTCAATCTTATAACAGCACCCGACTGTCTGTGGTAACATTTACTATATTAGTCTGTTCTCACGCATGCTGCTAATAAGGACATAGTAATTCACACACACACACAAAGGCTTAATCGACTCACAGTTCCACATGGCTATAGAGGCCTCAGGAAACTTAAAATTATAATGGAAAAGGAAGCACACATACTCTTCTTCATATGACAGCAGGAAGGAGAAGTGCTGAGTCAAAGGGGAAAAATCCCCTAAGAAAACCATCAGCTCTCATGAAGACTTACTCAATATCATGAGAACAGTTATGAGAGTAACTGCCCCCGCATGATTCAATTACCTCACACCAGGTTCCTCCATGACATGTGGGGACTATGGGAACTATCATTCAAGATGAGATTTGGGTGGGGTAACAACCAAACCATATCACACTTTAATAAAAATTTTAAAGAGTATTGATAATTTAATGATATAAACAGAAATATAAATATTTTATCAATTAATGGATATTTAATTTCAGCCAGTGACTAAGCTCCTTCCTATTATAGATTATATATCATTAAGGAGTGTGGTTTGTGTTTTCTATCTTGTTTCCATACTGAATGTTTATTATTCAGGAAACTTTATGACAATGAGAATTTTAATATTAACATTACATCTCTAACACCCGAGGGAAAAATAAGTTAACATAGTTGAAATAAACTAAAATATCACAGAAATCACTTTCTGAGTAATTTGATTGTCCTCCATTATGCCAACTTCTCACAAACATTCTTTTAATTAAATAAAATGAGATAAATACTATTGCCATATCTGTTAAATGAGATATTTTGGTAAATATTATATTACTTAAGACCTTTCTTATTCTTTAATTATATATTTGATGATATGGTAAATTGAGATATGGTGGAAGATTTTTTCAAATACACAACTATTTATTAATGAAGGGAAGGGAGACAACATTTTCAATTTATTTAAATAAAGTTCATTGAGAATCTAAATGCATAATCTATAATTATCAATATACTTACAAATTATGAAAATATACATTTGAGAATTTGTAAAAGTCAAAACCAGTCACTTTTTATTAAAGAGACCAAATATGTTAAAAGGCCCAAAGTTAATTTTTTTCCTACTGAGATAGCTCTTATATTAGCTTTTCTTCTACACAACAAATTTTCACAAACTTAGTGACTTAAAACAATACCTATTCATTTTTTGTTTCCATAGGTTAGGATTCCAAGTACGTGCTTGTGTACAAGAGGCTTCCTACAGTTCCCTGCCACGAAGCCCTTTCTGTTAGCATTTTCACAACCTCTCTGTTTTGTTTTTAAAGGTAAGCAAGAGAACAGCTTACAATAATCTGATCACTGGAGAGATTCCTCAGCACCTTTGTCATATTCTATTAAAAGCAAGTCCCAGTTTTGCCCACACTCAAGGGTATGGGATTGTACAACGGATGACTTCCTGGGGCTTATGCTACGATGTGTTCACCCACAGCTCAGATTTATATTTCAGTGGTTGCAATACTAAGGTGTTTTTTTTTTTGATATCATGGAACACTTAATAGCATTTACTCAATGTGACTTTTTCAATGTCCTTTGAGTAAGTTACCAGTGAGTACTGTAAATCTCCAAACCATATTAGGTAAAGGAGTGTTCAGAATAGTAAATAACACATAGTAAATATGTAATAAATGAATCTGTCAACATTATTATTATTTGTATGATTATTGATATATGAATTGGGTTTGAAAGGTCAGCATGATAAGCCATACTTGAGTTTTGATGGGACTTGGATTAGATGCACTACAACAAAACAAATAATATAATTGAGGTGATGGAAAAATTACCAACCAAAGATAGAACAAAATCTGAGCTTCCTCATGAACCAGAAACGTTGTGAATGCTTAGGTTCCTTGTAGTTCTATAGAATCTTAAACAGTGCTTGTTTGTTTAATTCATTAATGCAGACTTGGTAGGTGGACTGGAAATGCAGTGAGAATGAGTAAAAGATGGGTTTTCAGAAAAACATGCAGGCACCATTGGGTATGTCTTTGGAATATGTCTCTAGTAAATGAAATTTTGCATCTTTTCTATAGACTGAGCTTTTAATTTTGACCATATTTGTTTGATGAATTATTAGTTATCACTGGTGAAGTAAGACTGGATATTACATAAACACTGAGGAGACTTCCCTAACAAATTTGCTTGCAGAATTGGGGATAGTTAATTATTACCAGGTTACAAGTAAACTTAGTCTTTGAGAATAAATGAAGAAACAAAAGTGAAAACATTAAGGAAAACATTCCAGAAAGCTGAATTCAAATGTGCAAACCTTTGGAAACATGAAAATGCATGATGTTTTATAAAGAAAATTTTAGAAGAAGCTTTATGTCTGGAAGGTAAATAAGTTTTTGAAAATTTGGCAGCAATGTGAGGCTAAAGAGAGAATCTGGGTCCAAAATATTAACAGCTTGGGGGAGCTGAAAGTTTGCAAATATAGAAGTGACGAAGATCTACATTTTATAAACATCTCAGGAGATGACTTTAGGGTTGGTTTTAAATGGCAGGTTCATTTAGAAAGATGGTATGGTAATACACGTAAAAATTAAAATTTAATTAAAGGAAGCATTCATCAGTATGAGAAAGAAAAGACTGATTTGAAAGATATTTGAGGGATAATTTTTAACAGAAATTGGTGACTAATTAGAGTCTGGTTGATATGATTTGGCTTTGTGTCAAACTCTATCAGCCAGAGTCTAATTAGTCACCAATTTTTTACCAAATCTCATGTCAAATTGTAATCCCCAGTGTTAGAGGGGGGTGCTTATTGGGAGGTCATTTGATCGTGAGGGTAGAGTGCCCATGTATGGTTTAGCACCACCCCTTCAGTGCCCTTGTCTGATAGTGAGTGAATCAGTTATCACAAGGCCTGTTTGTTTTTAAAGTGTTCAGCACCACTCCCATCTCTCTTTCCTTCTGCCCAGGCCATGTGAAGTGCTGGCTCCTTGTTTGCCTTCCACCATGATTGAAAATTTCCTAAGGACTCCCCAGAAACCAAGCAGATGCTGCCATGCTTCCTGTATACAACCTGCAGAATTATGAACCAATTAAATCTCTTTTTTTTAATAAATTACCGAGTCTCAGGCATTTGTTAATAGCAATATGAGACTGGATTAATACACTGGCTAAGGAAACAACATTTACCTCAAACTGCACTGCCCAATAAGATATTCCTGAGCCCCATGGAGGCTTACACTTTTACTTTATATTGATTAATTTGTAAATTTTAAAATTTAATTCCTCAGCTAGCATAAAGGAATTCTTAGTCCCAGCAACTCAGGAGATTAAGGCAAGACTTTGAGACCCCATCTCTAATACAAATATATATATACATATATATATATGTATGTGTGTATATATATATCTCAGTAGCAGTAATCAATTTCAAGTACTCAATAGCCTTATGTGGCTTGTGGCTGCCATATTGGAAAGCACAAATAAACAAGATTTTTCTTCTTTATTGGAAGGTCTATTGGACAGCAGTAATATAGAGTGAATTCCAGGTATCCTGTGTGTTTATTAGAAGAAACTTATTTAAAAAACCAGTTGGGTAATAGCATAATGAAAGAAATCATAAATATATTATGTTTGCATTAAATGTGGGTATACAATTGTTTTCTGCCACTCTTCTGCTTTTACCAATAACACATCAAGAATGTCCTTATTCATATAGCTTTCTATTTAGATGCAAACCTGTAGACAAAATTCCTAAGTGATTATTTATTATCTGCAAGAGCATGTAATATTTAAAATAAATAATGTTTGAAAAGTTCTCCTCTAATTTATATTACCTAGTTATATGAGAAATCTTATTTCCCATACAATAGCTTACAAAACTGTATAATACAAAAAATAGTGATTTTCCAATCCAATCTCAGTGTAGAATTGCATATTATACTTCATAGGTATCTAACTATAAGTGATTCAAAATACAGTTATATCTTTATAACCAATTTGTATAGTATTTTTAGGTCTGACTTTATTATATTTTAAGCTTCTTTACTTCTTTTGTATTGATTTCTATGGCATTTTATACATTTAGAATATAAAATTATTCATGAGGTTGTCTTACAAGTTAAAAATCCTATTTCCCAGTTATTTCTTCATTGACCTTGTTTATGATAAAAGTGTAACCCTTTAAAATGTCTTAAATATGTCAATATTTCCTTTATGATTTCTGGAATATAATTCTCATTTATATATAAGATCACTCATGTCTTCTATGCCTTCTAGTAGCTGCATAGTTCTTATGTTAAAATATTAGTATTTGACCTGGCATTTATTTTTATATAAATTTGTTTTAATCTAATAAGTGGTAGAACTTTAAAAAATTGTAGCTATTCAATTATATGGAGAAAAAAAAGAGCACTAAGATTTCCTAGCTTTGCTTTTGTTATTGTGATGTGGCTAAAAGTGACTAAAACGTTCCCTAGACTTTGTATGTTTGTATGCAAAGGATAAACAGTAGAAATCTAGTATTTATAATGAAATACTGAAATGATTACAAATAAATTAAAGAAAAAGTGAGTAATATTTTTCTCAATACTATACTGAGTGAAATAAATGACTCAGACATTGCAATAAGTCAAAAAAAGAATAATGTAAGTTTTTTTAAAAAAAAAGCAAAATATTCATGCTTTTATATATGTGGCAAACCTTATAAAATAATAACAAAAGAATTAACTGGTACAATGTTTATAATTGGATTAGTTTAATTGAAACTTAGTTAAAGAGAAATTGAAAGATAAATCTGGGTTTAAGCTATTGGAGAAATACATAGTTTATATGGCAGAAATAAGACCAAGAATAATATGTTAGAAAATTATTAATTCAAGGTTGCTTATATATCGTCTTCTTAAGAATAAGTATCAGTTAATAACTATTAAGGAAACAGAAACTGCATTGGCAATACCAACATATCCTGCAGATCAAAATAAAACAGACTGAACTTTTTCCATTTCTAGTCCACTAGTTAATTGAAACTCCCATAAGGCCATAGGTATGAATGGATGGAAGGGAAGCAATGCAGAAAGAAGCAGTGTCAAAAGACACTGAATCTCCAGCTCATGAAATTTACTTTTACATTCTGTCCCTGCCCAAACTCATTTTCTTACATAGTATTTTTACTCAATAATAGATTGGTGCTGCACATATTCAACTTTATTAATAGATGCCTTTGACTTGGAAAATGTAGACTGCATGGTCAGCTGATGTCATCTTCAGTTTGTTCTCTTCCAAGGGCTAAGAATAAGCACGAAGCTAATTCTCAAGAAGTAGGAAATTTACTTTCAGAAGAAAACACTGATTTAATCTAAAATCCTAGAAGTTGTCCTTGTGGTTCTTCTATTGGTGTCTATCAGGATGGTCTATAAAGCATTGTACTATTTATGGATCTACTGAATCATTAGGCCATAGAGAAGAGCATCTTGTATTTTAGTCTGTATTTGTTGAAAGGTCACCTCTTGTTATGGCTCTCATTAATATAGACAGTCTTAATATATGATTTGGTAAATATGCTGCAGAAGCACTCTCAAGTGTGGTATGTTGTCTCCAAAATCTTGAAAACACTACCGAGCATTGAGCCTTTATGTTTTTTTGTGACAGTGCAAATTAAGGAAATACATTTGTTAACTTTGAGGAAAATATGGACATATTCCAGGCTATTGAAACCACAGAACTTTAAGGGAGAGGTAGATCCATACATTTTTGTGGAATTACTGCCCATATTCTGGCTAGCATTTACCTTACTAAACTATTTCATAGTAATTGTTACCTCTTACACATCAGATTCAATAAACTTAATGTCATCGATGTAGTGGACCAGATTGGGGTTTTGTGGAATGTCATGATGGTCAAACTCTCTGCAGATCATATTACATCTAGAACAAAATTAATTGATACAATCCTGAGACAAGCCTATGAAGGTTTACTGTTAGCCCAGCTAGGTCAAAGCAACTGACTTCTGGGGATCCTTCCAGTTTGGAGAAGAAAATCATTAGCCATATCAATAGAAGCATAATAAGTATTCACTGATGTATTTCATCATCCTGGTAATAAGTACAGTACTGAATAGATAATTTTTCAATTACAGACTCCTCCAACCCTCTAACCTGAAGTAGGCCCTGATGTCTATTGTTCCCTTCTTTGTGTCCCTGTATACTCAATGCATAACTCCCACGATATAAGACAAAAGACATTATATTTGGTTTTCTGTTCCTGCGTTAGTTCACTTAAATTAATGGCCTCCAGCTTTATCGATGTTGCTGTAAAAGGACATAGTCTTGTTCTTTTTTATGGCTGCATAATATTCCATGGCATATGTATCCCATTTTTCTCATCCATTCTACCACTGATGGGCATTTAGGTTGATTCCATGTCTTTGCTATTGTGAATAGTGCTGTGATAAGCATTCAGATGCATGTATCTTTCTGGTAGAATCATTTATATTCCTTTGGGTATATACCCAATAATGGGATTGCTGGGTCAAATGGTAATTCTGCTTTAAGTTCTTTTAAAAATCATCAAACTGCTTTCCACAATGGTTAAGCCAACTCACATTGCATCCAACAGTGTATAAGCATTCTCTTTTCTTTACAACTTCACCAGCATCCGTTATTTTTTAACTTTTTAATAATAGCCATTCTGACAGGTATAAGATGGTATCTCATTGTGGTTTTGATTTACACTTCTCTAATGAATAATGGTTTGAGCATTTTTTCACAAATCTATGTCTTCCTTTGAAAAGTCTTTGCTTATGTCATTTGCTCACTTTTTACTGAGGTTGTTTGTTTTTTTGCCTGTAAATTTGTTTAAATTCCTTATAGATTTTGGATATTAGGCCTTTATTGGATACATAGTTTGCAAATATTTTATCTTATTTTGTAGAATGTGTGTTTACTCTGCTGTCAATTTCATTTGCTGTGCAGAAGCTTTTTAGTTTAACTAGGTCTCATTTGACAATTTTTGTTTTTGTTGCAGTTGTTTTTGGCATCTTCATTATAGAACCTGTGTCGGGGCCTATGCCGTAAACAGTATTTCCTAGGTTACCCACTGGGGTTTTTATAGTTTTAGGTCATATTTTTAAGTCCTTACTTTATCTTGAGTTTATTTTCTTATGTGGTATAAGTGGTCCAGAATCAGTGTTCTGCATATGGTTAGCCAGTTATCCCATTACCATTTATTGAATAGAAAGTCCTTTCCCAATTGCTTTTTTCAATTTTGTTGAAGATCAGATGGTGTAGGTGTGTGGCATTATTTCTGGGCTCGCAATTCTGTTCCCTTGTTACAATACTATGCTGTTTTGGTTACTGTAGCCTTGTAGTATAGTTTGAAGTGAGATAGACCCCAGCTCTGTTCTTTTTGTTTAGAATTTTCTTGGGTATTTGGGATCTTTTTTGGTTTCATTTGAATTTTAAAATTGTTTCTTCTAATTCTGTGAAGACTGTTATAGGTAGTTTAATAGGAATAATATTGAATCCATAAATTGCTTTGGGAGGTATGGCCATTTTAATGTTATTCATTTATACATGAGCATAAAATAATTTTCTATTTGTGTCATCTCTGATTTGTTTCAGCAGGGTTTTGTAATTCTCATTGCAGATATTTTTCATTCCCCTGGTTAACTATATTCCCAGATAATTTATTCTTTTTGTGTCTATTGTGAATGGGATTACATTCTTGATTTGGCTCTAAGCTTGAATGTTGTGTATGGGAATACTACTGATTTTTATACATTGACTTTGTATTATAAAATTTGCTTAGGTTGTTTATCAGATCTAGAAGATTTTTGGCAGAGATTATGGGGTTTTGTACATATAGAATTGTATAACCTACAAACAAAGGTAGTTTTACTTCCTCCTTTCATATCTGGATGTATTTTTTTTATTTTAGCTGATTCCCTTGGCTAGAAGTTTCAGTATGTTCAATATGAGTGGTGAGAGTGAGGACGCTTATGTTGTTCCAGTTCTCAAAGGAAATGCATCCAGTTTTTTCCATTCAGTATGATATTGTCTATGGGTTTTCATAAATGTCTCTTATTATTTTAAGGTATATTCTCTTGATATCTAGTTTGTTGAGAGTTTTTATGATGAAGGGATACTGGATTTTGTTGAAAGCCTGTTCTGCATCTATAGAGATGATCATTTAGTGTTTGTTTTCACTCCTGTTTATGTGATTAACCACATTTATTGATCTCTGGACATTGAACTAACTTTGCGTCCCAGGGATAAAGCCTACTGGATTGTGGTAGATTCGTTTTTTTGATATGCTACTGGATTTCATTTGCTAGTATTTTGTTAAGGATCCTTGCATCCATCTTCATCAATGATATTGGCCTGAAGTTTACTTTTTTGTTGTGTCTCTGCTGGGTTTTGATGTCAGAATGATGCTGTCCTCATATAATGAGTTAGGGAGAAATCACCCCTTCTGAATTATTGAGAATAGTTTCAGTAGGAATGGTATCATCTCTTCTTTATATATTGGTTAAAACTCAGCTGTGAATCCATCTGGTCCTGGGCTCTTTCTTGTTAGTAGGCTTTTTATTACTGATTCAGTTTTGGAACTCATTATTTGTCTCTTCAAGGTTTCAATTTCTTTCTTATTTAATCAACAGAGGTTGTATGTTTCCAGAAATTTATTCGTTTCTTTTTGGTTTTTTAATTTGTGTACATAAATGTGTTAATAATAATCTCCAAGGGTTTTTGTATTTCTATAGGGTCAGTGGTGTTATCCCCTTTGTCATTTCTGATTTTGTTTATTTAGATCTTCCCTCTTTTTTTCAATATTAGTCTAGGTAGTGGTCTATCAATCTTATTTATTCTTTCGAAAAACAAACTTCTAGATATGTTGATTTTTTTGTGTGGTTTTTCACGTTTCAGTGTTATTCGGTTCAGTTCTTATTATTGGTTAATTCTTTTCTGATGACAGCTTCAGTGTTGGTATGCTATTGTTTAGTTTCTCTAGGTGTTATGCTGGATTGTCAATTTTTGATCTTTCTACGTTTTTGATATGTTCATTTACTGCTATAAACTTTCCTCTTACCACTGCTTTTACTGTGTTTCATAGATTCTGATATGGTGTATCTTTGCTCTTATTAGTTTCAAAAACGTTTTTTATTTCTGCCTCAGTTTTATTGTTTTCTCAAAAGTCATTCTTAAACAGGTTGTTTAATTTCCATGTAATTATATGGTTTTGAGAGATTTGGGCATTGGTTTTTTCTTTTTATTTCACTGAGGTCTAAAAATGTGGTTGGTATAATTTTTTTAAAAAATTGTTGAGAATTGCATTACAGCTGAATTTCTGTTCAGCTTTTGATTATGTACCATATAAGGATGAGAACAGTGTATATTCTGTTTGTGTTAGGTAGTTTTCTGTGGATATCTGTTAGGTACATGAGGTCAAGTGTCAAGTTTAAGTTCTTAATATATTTGTTAGTTTTCTACCTGAATGATCTGTCTAATACTATCAGTATGATATTAGAGTCTCTCACTACTATTGTGTTCATATATGACACTTCATCTATCTATAAGATCTCTAAAAACTTGTTTCATGAATCTGGGTGCTCCTCTGTTGCATGCGTATATATTTAAGATCATTAGGTTTTCTTTTTGAATTGAACCTTTTAACATTATGTAATGCCTTTCTTTCTTTTTTTTAGTCATTGTTGGTTTAAAGTCTGCTTTGTATGGAATTAATATAGCAACCTATGCTTTTTTTCCATTTTCCATTTCCTTGGTAGATTTCTCTTTATCCCTTTACCTTGAGCCTATGGGTGTCATTGCATGTGAGATGGGTCTCTTGAAGACAGCATTCCATTTGGTCTTGCTTCTGTATCTATCTTGCCACTCTGTGCCTTTTAATTGGGGCACTTAACCCAGTTACATCGTACATTAATATAGATAGGTGTAGGATTTAGATCTCTCATCATGTTTTTAGCTGATTACTATGCAGACTTGATGGTGTAGTTGCTTTATAGTATCAGTGGTTTATGTACTGTAGTGTGTTTTTGTAGTGACTGGTAATTGTTTTTTGTTTTCATATTGAGAAGCCCCTTAAGTACCTCTTGTAAGCAAGGTCTGGTGTTAATGAATTCTCTTAGCAGTGCTTGTCTGAATTGCATCTTATTTCTTCTTTGATATAAAGTTTAGTTTGGCTGGATCTGAAATTCTTAGAATTTCTTCCCTTTAAGGATACTGAATATAGGTCCCCAATCTCTTCTGGTCTATAAGGTTTTTCATGGAAGTGTTCACTGTTAGCTTAATGGGGTTCCTTTTGTATGTTACCTGTCCCCTCTGGCTCAATGTCTTTCATATTTTTTCTTTCATTTTGACCTTGGAGAATCTGATGACTATGTGTCTTGGCGATGCTTATCTTATGTTGTATCTCTCAAACTTTCTCTACATTTCTTGTATTTGAATGTTGGCCTGTCTAGCTAGGTCTGGAAAATTTTCATGGACCAAAATAGTTTTTCAAAGTTGTTTGCATTCTGTCTCTCTCGTTCAGGGATATCAATGAGTCATTCATTTGGTTCTTTATATAATCCTGTATTTCTTGGAGACTTTATTCATTCTCTTTATTCTTTTTTTCTTTATTTTTTCTGACCGAGTTAATCTGGAGAACTGGTCTTCAGGCTTTAAGAGTCTTTTGTCAGCTTGGTCTATTCCATAGTTAATGCTTGTGATGTTATTATGAAATTCTTGTTGTGTGGTTTTTAGCTCTGTAAGATCAGTTTGGTCCTTTATAAAATGGCCATTACATCTTTCAGCTCCTGGTAACCTTATTGTATCTCTTAGATTCATTGCATTAGGTTAGACTTTCTCCTGCTTCTTAATTTTTATTTCTATCCATATTCTGAATTCTATTTCTGCCATTTCAGCCTGGTTGAGAACCATTGCTAGGGAAATAACATGGTCATTGGGAAATAAGAAGACGCTGTCATTTTGTGTTTCCAGAGATCTTGCATTGATTCTTTCTCATCTGTGTGGGCACATATTCCTTTAGTCTTTGACGTTGCTGTCCTTTAGATAGTATTTTTTTCTTTTATATTCTTTGGTATACCTGGCAGTTCTGTTGTGGTATAAGGTGGGTTCAGCCAACTGGTTCTGTTTCTGGAGGATTTAAGAGGTCCAAGGGTCAGCTCAGCACTTCTGGACTGTGTGTTCTAACTCTGGAGGTCTGGTACCAGGCCACCACCTTTGTTATCTGGCCCCTCAGAGTTAGTAACTTCTTGTGCTGGAAAGGCAAGGTATTTCTATTATGCTAGTCACAACACTATTGAGAGGTACCAGCCAAAGTACTTTGTTGGGGCAGAGGCAGTGAGATCCATTCTTGCTTCCATGTGCTAAGAGCTGTGGTGGTGCAGCAGGGGCAGGGCACCATTAAAGGTGGAGTAGGGGGTGGTTGTGTTTGCACTTGCACAGGCAGTGGCAGGAGTATGGCAGGTTACCCACAGATCACTATGTTCATGGCACTGGTGGAGTGGGGCAAGTGACATTTGAGTGTGTGTTCACACCAGCAGCAGCTGCATGGTGCTGTGCCCTACACATTAGCAGAGACAGGGCAGAGGAGTGCACTCATACTGGCAATAATGGGGTGGTGGAATAATGCACACATTAAATGGCAGCGGGAAACTGGAGACAAAGTCCACTCACACCTGCACACCAGTAAACTGATGAGGTGGAGTCATGGGGGAGTGCATCCTGGCAAAGTGGCAGGCAGAATCTGCAGATGGGGGAGGCTCCAAGTAGGCTGGTGACTGTCAGCAGAGGATGGACAACTGGAGTTCTCTGAGAGACAGGTGTAGTCTGCTGGTGAAGAAACTGTGATTAACTTCCCTGAAAAGCACCAGATAACCCTACTGTGTCCAGATCTGACAGTCTTTCAGGCTAAAGCCTCTAAAAGAAGGATGGAAAGCCTTGAGGGATAGAAGACCCTGGTCATGCTCCACTGCAGCCATTCCTCTGCCAAAACCTCTGGGCTCCGCACAGGCTGGAGTCCTACCCTTGCCTCCTCTCTAAGCAGCTCTGTCTGCCAGCTCAAGTGTCTGTGGAGTTCTTATGGACTCCTGCTGCCAGGATTCCAGAGATCTGTGGCAAGAGTGGACCACTCCTCATCTGTTCAATTTTCCACTTCCCCAAGAGTTTCTGGGGGCCAAGAACAAGTCCCAGTGCTTGGCAGCCCTGTCCAGGGTTCCCAGCTTCCTCCCTCTTCAGCCTAGTATTTGTATTTTCCCCGCCCACTCTCAAAGCCCTCCTTTCAAAGATCTGCTAGTAGTGTGTCAGTCTTCCCAGTGTCCCAGTCTCTCAGTGGGAGATGTTCCTGCTGGCTATGTCTACTTGACATATTGGCTGAATATACCTGAGAATTGGTTCTGCAGGCTGAACAAACATGGTGCTGGTATCTGCTCAGATTCTGGGGAGGTCTCAGGAAGCTTTTACTCATGGTGAAAGGTAAAGCTAGATCACACATGTCACATAGCAAGAGCAGGAGTAAGAGATCCCATATTTATTATTATATGAAAAAAGGCAATTCAGTATTTCATAAATGTATCACCTTAAGCCTACATTTTGGGAGCTACTTTGTGGCTATGGAATGTATTTGAATTTTCAGGAATGAAATTTGTATGACCTCCCAAATAATTCAGGATAACAAAAAACTTAGCATAACAGATACTGGCTTTCTCAGAAAGTAGCCGTCAAAGCAGTTACTTTATTTAATGTTTTAAATATATTAATTTGTAGTGCAGCATTCATCATATAACATAAATTACAATACATATATATTCTGTATTCATATGAATTACTATAAGTTTGACCACAACATGCAAGGGAGTAGATACTAATACAAATATTACTATGTTATATATCATTTGATGCTAATTTTTATCTTAACTTCCATGGGAAAATAGATATATTCCAGTGTGTCTGTGAAACATAGAAATGCTTTTTAGGTAATAAGTTTACCAAAGATAGGAGAATATGGGATAAAGAATAACTTTCTCTTAGGCCAGTTGAATATACATGAACATTTTTAATACATCTTTTTATTCCATCTGCCATTTTCATGCTTTAGTGCATCAAATGTTCCACTCCTTCTCAGTCATTTTTTTACTTACAAAATATTATCCATATCCTTCTATATTAACCCAAGAGCCCTGGCATATTCACTGCTTCAGTGCTCACCTACTAGGATAAAATATCCAGCAAATTTTGTCTGAATACTGCCCTTCTGCCTTCTCATTCATGTGTGACATCCATTTGTTATGCTGCAACATACTGGCATATTCCCTGCTATGAGTACCCAAAAACCTCTCCACCTTGATGTTATAATGCAAAGTAACCTAGCTATTTTGTGTTCATCCATATTTCTTTTATCTCTGTCTTCCTTTCTCTGCCAACATTAGAGCATAAATAACAACTAAAATATGATTAAAGTCAATATTATTTGTGGCCAGTATGCTTTTATTTTTTGTAAATCATATTGTTGATAGATTACCTCTAATCCAATGTGACTAATAGTCATAGTCATGATAGTCATTTGTGTTCTTTCCAAGAAAGAAAGAAAGGAAGGAAGAAAGGGAGGGAGGGAGGGAGGGAGGGAGGGAGGAAGGAAGAAAGAAAGAAAGAGAAAGAAGAGATTTTCCTACACTGAGCATATTTTGCTTTTTTGCCATCAGCTGTGATCACATGCTCATTCTGATGGGCATTTCCTGGAAAGCTACATGTACATGTGGATTAAGGAGGGGGAACTGTAATCCTTGGTGAGGATTTCAGAACTCATGTACAAATACAAGTGTCTCTTCATCTTCTGAGACTTAGAATAGGGGAAACATAAGCTGCAGAATATGTAAAAGTTTTTCACCTCAAGCCTTCATTCATGATTTAGTAATCAATAATTTTAATAGTTTAAATTGAGTTAAAATGTTATTTTTTTATGCAAATGCTGCCATAAAAAGTCAATTTCTTAATTTTACTTAAACTTCAATATAAGAAAGATATAATAGCAAGAATAATATAAACAGATAATGCATGAAGCATTATACTCTTTTCCAAAAATTATTTCATTGATACTCATTGCTATGGTATTTATTAAGAAATTGATACTTAGATATATTAAATAATTGTTCATAATTATTATGTACAAGCCAGAAGTATTGTCATTAGCTAAATTTATGAATAATTCCACAAACAACATTCTGTTATTCTTAAAGACAGGAGATATGAAGCTAGGGAAAGGCAGATGTACACTGTAAATGTAGTTATTAAGTTGGTAGTTTTACACATGATAAATAGACTCCAAAAAGTTAAAGAGACCAACTCTGTGTCAAGCTTACAAAAGTGAAAGTTAACACATAATTACAAGACTTAATATACCTTCAATACCCTGTCTTTATAGAAGAGATAAATCAGAGTAGTTTATCTTGTTAATTCAGATTAAATATCTCTATATTGGGACAAGAATTCAAGGAAAAAAAAAACCTCTTCTGCCACTATATTTATATACCATGTCTTTTTTTATATATAGGTATATTAATGAACTTCAACTGATACAAGCTTCTTGGAGTGGGGATCATGGCTGTATCAGAAGCTATCAGTAAGCAATCCTTATGTTCTTCATTTACAGCTTTAGTAATAATAAGATCCATGTGTCAAGCATTGCACTAAGAGCTTTACATATATTTACATATATTTTCATTCAATTCTCAGAACTACCACACAAGGTAAGTTTTATTATCTCCATTTGAAGATAAGGAAACTTATGTTCTGTGAAGTTAGATAACTTGTCCAAGATCTTGCAGCTGGTGTATAGCAGCCCAGATTTAAAATAAAATATTTCCCTGAAAAAGCCTTTGATCTTAATAAGCATTGTATAACGTTGTCTCTTTTGACTGTTTTGAGGCAATTGCATTGTTATTTTGACAGACACTTATTATTTTCAAAATTATGCATCCTATTCTCTATACAAAGTACATGCATAAATATAATTCATAATGTATATTATAATAGAAATTTAGTTCCTTTTAAAAACAGGAGTTACATTTTATTTATAGACCATGGAGTTTCTAGATTACCATGGATTCTCAGTTATATTATAACCATAGATCATTTAACAATAAAAATTTTAACATCATGAAGTTAAAAACCAAAACAGTAGAATTCACTTTAATGTTGCTATACACAAACAAATTCTCTGTCTTGTTTATTTTTGATCCGCACATGTGGCTGTACAAACAGAAGGACAGATGTTACAAGATAATTCACCTTTATAGGTAGATTTAATTTACACGATGCTGGAGTACAAATGTTTGACAGAGCTTTTTAATTTTTCTTTCATGTAAGAATATAATAACCAGGCAGAAAAACTATTTTTAAATGAAAGATCTTTACATGGTCTAATGTAGAATACCTGCTGGGGGTCATGGTAGTGGGGGCAGGAGGATGATATGACCTGTTTTATAATACTGTCGTGATTTGTGATACAATTTAAAAAACTTCTACATGTGAGGTTCCCTAGTCAGCAAGGCAGAATTTGTTTCAGGCATAAATACGCTTGGTACCTGTGTCAAGAAGAAGAATTCCACATTGCTTTGAAGCACCCCTGGCAGTTGATAATGTAGGGCTGTTGGCAATGATTATGGAGGCAGATGCTCACCTGTACTCCTACAGTGTACAATCTTGGCTGAATGACAAGGTGAGGAGAAGGAGAAGCTGTCACAGAATGGGGGCAACTGGCAGCTGGAACCCTCACAGGGAAGGGTAAACTGGTCACCCAGGGCTGCTTGCTTGACTGTAGCAGATCTCATCAATCATGCCAACATATGCAGCTGCCTGAAAATAAACAGGCTTCTCAGATGGGAGACGAAATGAGGTAAATTAAAAGGCCAATAATTTAAACAAATTCGTTCTCAGTTTCACAGCAAAGATGGATGGATAAATTCTGCTGATAGACCCAGATTGCTGGTTAATTGATAAAAGTCACCGGTACATATTAATGTGATTAATTTCAATAATTCTGAAACACAATTCTTTTGTATATTTTTAAAGTTGCTATCCTTCTTAAAAATATAGGCAGGACTTTCTTTTACATTTGTCAATTAATATCTTGTCTTGAATTTTTCTAAATGTATTACTAATGAATATGCAGCTAAAATAAACATTGCAGCTCTAGGTAATATACCAAAGCACGCGTCTTCTTGTTTTGTCCAAAGCCCCAACTGAAATCAGTGGGAATTTGGCTGTAACAATGACTGCATGATTATCCACATAGCATAAGATGATATTTTTATTTTCATTTCATTTTCTTTTGTTTTATTAGTTGATAGCTGATCTTCAAAATATTTATCACAATATTGCTTTAATCCATTACTTCATTATTATACTTCCTCCTTCACTCTTTTATTCTGATTAGGTTAACATTAGTATATTTCAACTCTTTAATATACATAGACACTATATACATAAGTGTACGTACATATACATTTTATATATATATGTAATTTTTTTAACATTCTTTTCTAATTCCTCGTAGTACTGCAGCAACCTTCTATTTCACGTCAAAAAAGTAAATCACTTGCAGTTCTTTCCTTTTTGGCTGAAAACAGACCTCTCCTGGGAACTCTTGACTAATAACCACAGATTCCCTAAGGTTAGATGATGATGAACTCCACCATTAGACACTTAGTCGTTTTTACTCCTTGTTATCACAACTCTACCTTGAGCCAATCCTTCATCCTTCATCTAATTTAGATTTATCTAAAAGGACGAGAGGGCTCAGGTCCTTTTTACTGATGAATTTTGTATTTGTATGCTTATGGTTGCTACCCAGTGCCCTACAGAGAGCACTGCATGGTAGGGGTCTGATGAAACAATATCAGAACACGGTGATTTACTTTCTTAAATCTGACAGTGGTGCAGAAATTACAGAAAGACAAAACTAGCCTAAGGTCAATGTAATTCTCTCATCTCTCAGGCACATCTCCTTACACAGGTGGCGTTACAGCTGTTGTTGTCTTCAGGGGAATCACAGTTGTTGACAGCCCCTTACACAGCTGGCAGCCCAATGCAGGAACTCAAGAATCAGGTTCAACATTGCTAAATGGAAAGTGTCCACCTTGTCTTCTAAATGTCTATTTTTCTTTAATCTACATTTGGGGACAGTTTGTTGTTGCTGTGATTTTATTATTTTAATCATTGCTGAGAGTTCAGATTTCTCCTCACCTGGTAAGTTACTTAGTGATCTATTATCTAATCTCACCAGCTATTTTCACCTTAGGAAAAATAGGCATCTCTCCAAATGAATTAGCTGAAGATTTTTAATCAGATATTAAGCTAAAAGTTCCTTTTAACCTTTCTCCACAATTTGTAATTGCTTGGGGTATATCATATTAATAAACCCTCAAGAGAAATAAATTATTTGGATTGCAGTACAGTTGTGTTTTGCATTAGCAATTATTGCATAAAACTACAGAAAACGTGTCATTTGTGGGAGGGAAAAGAAGATATAAATTCAGTAACTAGAACATTGAAAATGACCTTGTATAATGTCCAGGTAATACTTACACCTGGGCATTCTAATTTTATTTATTATTTTGGACATATTCATATCTATATCACAGATTCTTTATTGCATACATTGGATTTCATCTTTCTGTTAGATGGTTACTGAAGCCATTGTGGAATCCTTGGGATTAATTGCCACAAGCACACTGAGAGCCATGGTTTTTTTTCTGACCTTTATGTTAGTACTAGCAGTAACCTGGGTTCTACAATCTTTCCCTTTATCTCAATTTTCCTTTAACTTCAAAGACTATTCATGATATATGTATGCTCTAAGCTCAATTAACTCTGATGACTGTCGCATATGTTTAGAATCAAAATGATATTATGGACATAATCCAGGCACAGCTTAAAAGTGTCTCTATTATAATAATAAAATAAAATAATAAAAGTAGTCTTGCACATCATATTTCACAATACTTAAATGTAAGCATTTTTGCCACATTTTGTGTGACATATAATAAGAGCATCATGAATTGACTCTAAGCTACAGTGCATGAAATTCTACCATAATTAATTAGTGTTGTTATAGCAACACATTTTATAGTCTTCCTTGACGCCCAAAAGATGCAGTGGCTTGGGGTAAATGGTCTAAAAAGCATTTTGTCATTTTCATCTTCAACCATTCTCATACTACTATTTGCTCTTCTTCTTATTTTAATCATTTTTCTCTCAACTTGGATCTCCTCTTTTTGTAGGAATTGAGTAGTCAAACCCCAGCACAGCAGCACATCTTAATATCAGTTTGCTTGTGTGAATACTGAGAAGCTAGCACTAGTTTCCTGTCAGGCAGAACAAACACAGTTTGTCGTTTAGTTAAAATTAACTTTTATTTAGCATGACTGTGTACAGCATGGAGACAGCATGCCACATTTCACTGCAAGTCACATTGCCCTGCATCCACAGTACACTAATAGGAGAAAACTTGTGTATTTTTTTCTTCATAACACAGCCGACTGGACTAACTATGCTTGTTAGCATATTTGTCAAAAAAAAAAAAAAAACCTCTATGTTGGAGGGGAACTAACAGGCCATTTGTATAGTCTCTCTAATTTATAGGTTGAGAAAGAGGAAGAAGGAGATGTTCAGAGGTCTCGTGTATAGTTAACTGCAGAACTGAGATGTGAAGTAAGGCCTCCACGTTTCCTAATTGGTCAGCTTTAAACTAAATTACAAACTGCCTCCTGTCACGTAGCTATAACACACACGGTATCCTTATTTAACATACAAAATAAACCTGAGGAAAACTGTGTTGCAGTGCTAAGTACATGACTGTCTTGCCTGGTCCGTAGTAGAAAAGTCATGCTAGTGACTCAGTGTATCATATATCTGTCTATATTCTAAGGCAGTTCTATTAGCCCATTCTCATGCTGCTACAAAGAAATACCCAGAGACTGGGTAATTTATACAGAAAATAGGCTTGGCCATAGGCTCGTGGTTCCATAGGCTATACAGAATGATGATTCTGGCATCTGCTTGGCTTCTAGGAAGGCCTCAGAAAACTTACAATCATGGTGGAAGGCAAAAGGGGAGCAACATGATTCACATGATGGCAGCAAGAGGAAGTGTGGAGATGCCAAACAAACACTGTTAAACAACCAGATCTCATAAGAACTCTACCACAAGAACAACACTAAAGGGATGGTTCTAAATTACTCATGAAGGATGCATACCCATTATAAATCTAATCACCTCCCACCAGGCCCCACCTCCAACACTGGGGATTACAATTGAACATGACAATTGGGTGGGGACATAGATCCAAACCATATCATTTCGCCCGTGGCCCCTCCCACATTTTATGTCCTTTACACATTGCAAAATAAAGTCATGCCTTCCCAACAGTCCCACAATGTCTTAAGTCATTCCAGCATTAACTCAGAACTCCAAAGTCCAAAGTGTTATCGGAGAAAAAGATAGTCCTTTCCACCTATGAACCTGTAAAATCAAAAACAAGTAAGTTACTTTCAAGATACAATGAGGATATAGACAAGGAGTAAATACTCCCATACAAAAAGGGGGAAATCAGCCAAAAGAAAGGGGCTCCAGACCACATGCAAGGCCGAAGCCCAGCAGGGCAGTCATTAAATCCTAAATCTCCAAAATAATTTACTTTGACTACATGTTTGCATCCAGGGCACAGTTGTGCAAGAGGTGAGCTCCCAAAGATTTGGGCAGCTCCGTCCTTGTGACTTTGCTAGGTTTGGCCCCCATGGCTACTCTAAAGGGTTGGCATTGAGTGCCTGCAGGTTTTACAGGTACAAGGTGCAAGCTGCTGGTGTGTCTACCATTCTGGGTCCTGGAGGACAGTGGCCCTCTTCTCACAGCAGTACCCCAGTGGGGACTCTGTGTGAGGGCTCCAGCCCCACATTTTTCCTTCACACTGACTTAGTATAGGTTCTCTGTGAGGATTTCACTCCTGCAGTAGGCTTATGCCTGGATATCTAGGCTTTTCCATACATGCTCTGAAATCTAGGTGGAGGCTCCCAAATCTCAACTTGTGTACTCTGTGCAGCTGCAGGCTTAACACTACATAGAAGCTTCCAAGGCTTATGGCTTGCACTCTCCGAAGCAGCAGCTCAAGCTGTACATGAGCCCCTTTTAGCCACAGCTGGAACAGGAGTGGCTGGGATGCAAGAATCAGTGCCCTGAGGCAGATTAGGGCAACAGGGAACTGGTCTTGTCTCAGGAAACTATTCAGTCCTCCTGGGCCTCTGGGTCTGTGATGGGAGGGGCTACCATGAAGGTCTCTAAAATACCTCCAAGCTTGTTGCCCCATCATCTTGGTTATCAACATTTGCCTTCCTTTCAGTTACACAAATATCTGCAACTCACTTGAATTCCTCCCTGTAATGGTCTTTCCTTTCTACCACCTGGCCGGATTGCAATGTTTGCAAACTTTTATGCTTTGCTTCCCTTTTAAATGTTAGTTCCAATATCTGGTCATTTCTTTGCTCACACGTATGAGCATGTGTTGTTTGAAGCACCCAGGTAACATCTTAAATGCTTTGCTGCTTAAAATTTTATTCTGCCAGATACCCTAAATCAATGCTCTGAAATTCAGTATAGGGCAGGGACACAATATACTCAGTTTCTAAGCTAAAGCATAACAAAAGTGACCTTTGCTCCAATTTTTAGTAAGTTTCTCTTCTCTAAGACCTCATCAACCTTACCATCTCTGTCCATATCACTATCAGCATTTGAGTCACAACCATTTAACAAGTCTCTAGGAAGTTCTAATTTTTTTCTCATATTTCTGATTTCTTTTGAGCCCTCCAAACTCTTCCAACCTTTGCCCATTCCAAAGTGGCTTCCACATTTTCAGGTATCTTTAGAGCAATGCCCCACCTCTCAGTACCAATTTTCTGTAGTGGTTTGTTGGCACACTGCTATAAAGAAATGCCTCAGACTGGGTAATATACAAAGAGAAGAGATTTAACTGGCTGCTGGTTCTACAACTGTACAGAAAGCATGTTTCTGGCATCTTCTCAGCTTCTGGGAAGGCCTCAGGAAATCTACAATTATGACAGAAGGCCAAGGGAGACTGAAGTATCTCACATGGTGGGAGAAGGAGGAAGTGAGGGAGGTGCCACACACTTTTAACCAGATATTTTGAAAATTCTTTCACAAAAACAGCACCAAAGTGATGGTGCTAAACCATTCATGAAAAATGCATCTTTATGATTCAATCACCTCCCACCAGCTCCACATCCAATATTGGGGATTACAATTCAACATGATACTTTGTTGGGGACACATACCCAAATCATATCAACAGGTTATTAGTTTCAAGTAGAATTGGGTATGAGAGAGCAAAGGAAGTCTGAAGAGGCAGAACATTTCAGCATTATGATAGTATAGCTGTGAGTGAAGGATAGAAGTCTTTGGGTAGTAGGAGTATTATGGAACTCCAGGCAAAGATAATAAGTGGATGCTGGCCAACCTCCAAGTCCAGGAATTTGAGAAGATGCAAAACACCATGATTCCACCAACAGTCAGCATCAAGAAATAATATAAAAATAGAATCCATGAAATTGGAAGTTAGAGGGACAAGTAATAAAATAAAAACTCTAACAGATATCCTTGCAATATTAGAACTTGGTAACATTTCAGAACTGTAAAGATTATTGATAGTACCAACTCCATAATTTGGGGAACTCAATGCCAAATAAAAATATTGGGCTTTTTACTGAATTCTTAAGAATTCCAAAATGTCAACAGCAGAGCATGAAACCAAATGTAAGGCAACTGTAAATGTAGGGAGTTGAGAAGCTAAAATATATAGTCACAAAATTCCTTGTAGCTAGGATTCTGCACTTGACTTCAGTTTTGCCAATTAGATGCAGTCACAACTAATTAAGAAAGCAGAAGTAAGGTTTTTGGCTATGGCTGCTAGTAAGCAATTTGACTTGTGTTACTTAAACTAAAGCTGTGGGTCTACATTCTACAGCTTTCTCAATATTGAGAGACAGGTTTTATAGTGGTGAAGCTTTTACTCTAATCAGAACTCAAAACATTGCATTAGGGGATATGTACTCAGAGCAAGTCATTGTTTAATTACATGAAAAATTATTGAAGGGTATTTAGACAAGAAAACACTGCCTCTACCATCCCAACAATTCTGTGAACATCTAATTCTCTTAGAGGTCTGTTTCTTAAAATACCTAAACTGTCTGTATTTGTTTGTTTGTCTTGTTTATAATTGAATTCTGTCTGATTCAATAAAGTTTAGTTGATTTTAGAGGTGGAGACATTAAGAATCCCCAGCAGAATTTTGTAGCAGAGATTATAATAAACTCTTCTAATGTACAAGTGATGTAACTTCAATTTACATATATACAAATGTATTTCATGGACAACGAATGATTGACAGATACTTTTTTAAGTATTGATTTAGCATCTATAATCAATATATTTACTTCCTGGGGCTGCTGTAACAAATCACTGTGAACTTGGTGGCTTAAAATAAACAAAAATATTTTCTCTCACCATTTCAGAAAGCAGAAATTTGAAATCAAAGTGGCAGAGCTGATTCCTTCTGGAGGCTCCAGGGGAAAATCCTCTTTATGATTCTTTTTAAGAGTTTAGTACCTTCTGGCAATCCTTGGCATTCCTTAACTTGTAAATACATCACTCTAATCTCTTTCTTCATCTTCACATGGTCTTCTGTCTTGTGTGTTTGTGTCTTCTTTTCTGTCTCGTATAAGAATACTTGTCATTGTATTTAGGGCAAACCCAATTTTAAGATTATGTCTTTGAAAGATTCAAACCTTAATTATACCTGCAAATAAATGTATTGCAAATAAGTAAGTCTACATTCAAAATTTCCTGGTTGATACATTTTCAGGGATACCATTCAACCTCCTAAACTAAGGAAGTAATAATATTAAGCTTACTAAGGAAACTAAAATATTTTGATTTTTTTTTTCCATTTTGTTTTGCTGTTTACTTGTAATAGAGAATAGTGTAAAATTAATACATGGAAATTGAATTTTCGAAAAGAAGACTTAAACAAACGGATTTAGAAAAGAGAGAATCTAGACTGATTCTTCAAGTAAAAAAAATACAATGTGCATTTAAAATTTTTTTCAGCTGCAAGATTATCAAGATTTTCAAGTTCATGGTGGTATTGCCTATTTTCAGATGCCACCATTACAAAAGTAATGGATAAAGTTAACTTGCTAGGGTCCAGTAAACTTTTATAAAATTCTCAAGATTTTATCAATTTTGAACTAGAATCAGAGGGGATAACCATTCCCATACACACACACTCACACACACAGACATAAACACACACATACACACACATGCACACACATGCACTTATCTGTGGCATGCTTACATTAATTGCAGGACACTTACGCTTTAAAAATTCTTACTAATATTTAACTTCTAATTTTATTCTCAATGTGAAAATATTTTAAAATTATCTTAAATTCAGGAAAATAATTATTTAAAACTACAGTAATCAACAGAAATTTAGATAATGCCAAATAAATGCATTTTTATTCAAACACTTACAAATAATTGTTTTAGCATCTTCTTTGAGCAAGTAGTTGATCAAATAATGCATAGTCCTATACTGATTATTTAAATAGAAACAGTATAATTATTCAATATTTATAATACCTACGTGGGATATAGTGAAATAAGCAAATGCTGAATAAACATCATCATGTTAACATTTATAAAATTAGAGAAAATTATTCAGTTTTCAAAATTTATTTCAATTCTCTATATCTAATATGCTGTTGAAACAAACTAATTTTGATGAAATGTTTTCTTATTAAAATAGTAGTTCTCTATTGAGTACATCAGTGTAAATGATACATTTACAAATGCAAATTCTGTCCATTTAATTTCAATAATATAAAATAATAAACAGTTAATGTTGCCAGACCTGGTGGCTCATGCCTATAATCCCAGTAATTTGGGAGGCCAAAGTGGACAGATCACCTGAGGGCAGGAGTTCAAGACCATCCCTTGCCAACATGGTGAAA
Source organism: Cacajao melanocephalus (assembly GCA_963573385.1). NCBI lineage: Eukaryota > Metazoa > Chordata > Mammalia > Primates > Pitheciidae > Cacajao > Cacajao melanocephalus. The sequence goes on from CAUYLG010066396.1 coordinate 124,920, forward strand.
CCCCATCTCTACTAAAAATGCAAAAATTAGCCAGGCGTGGTGGCAGGTGCCTGTAATCCCAGCTACTCAGGAGGCTGAGGCAGGAGAATCACTTGAACCCGAGAGTTGGAGGTTGCTGTGAGCTGAGATTGCACCACTGCACTCCAGCCTGGGTGACAGAGTGAGACTCCATCTCAAAAAATAAATAAATAAATAAATAAATAAATATAAATAAACAGTTAATGTTAACATATACTGGAAATAGAGGAAGAAAATTTATTCATCATTATTATTGCAAATTGTATTAGAGTGTATAAAGATATTTATAACAGATAATTTAATAACTATTCAGAGTATACTAAGAACATAAACAATAAACATTCTATGTATTTTAAGTTTAAAAAATGATAGATTTCTGATGTTGGATCAGTGCAGAAATATATTTATTAGGTTTTCATAGATATTCATTTCTTTTTCTTTTTTTAACTTGACTGAGTTTCATTTTAAACATGTAACATTGAAAACTTAACAATAACAAAATTCAGGATTTAACTCGCAGTCTGCATGGTTAAGCACCATGAAAGACATAGTCAACCTAAGATTTAAATATTTAACAATTAGGCTACAGAACCCATATATGCTTTTGTTGACTTGACTGTTTCATACAGAGAAATACTGACCTTTATAAGGTGTTCTGTACCTTCATATCTATTTAATTATAAATTATCTTATTTTTGATTCATATATACTTTGATAATGTTTTACATGCCATATTTTACTATACATGCCATTTTATGAAACAAATAGAACGTAAACTCCTCACTGACGGACAGTTTTACTTTGTTGTTTTTCAGTTTTTTGTTTGTTTGTTTGTTTTGTTTTGTTTGTTTGTTTTTTGGGTTTTTTTTGAGATGGTGTCTCCCTCTGTCGCCCAGGTTAAAGTACTGTGGTGCCATCATGGCTCACTGCAGCTTTGACCTCCTCCCACCTCAGCCTCCAGAGTGGCTGGACTATAGGTGCATCATGCCCAGCTAATTTTTGTATTTTTTATAGAGATAGGGTTTCACCATGTTGCCCAGGATGATTTCGAACTTCTAGTCTCAAGAGATCCACCCACCTTGGCTTCCCAAAGTGCTGTGATTACAGGCATGAGCCACTATGCCTAGCAAGGTGGCCAAAACTTAAGTTAATTTGAGCTTATTTTTACTTATACAGAGAAAAAGAATGTGGATGAAAGGAAGACCCCAGGGATCACAGTATGATAATGTATTAAGTCTTATCTCTCCCCTTAAGTAGCTCCAGCACCTAGAGGTAACAAGTCAGTCGTTCCATGCTTCAGTTCCCTCTTTGCCAATGCAAAATTATAACTAATCTCTTTAAAACATAGAACTATCTTTTAAAACTAAATTGAAGTGATGAATAATAAATGCTTTGAAACATAAAATAGCTACCCACTTGCCTTTGGTTATATTTATTATTAATCTAATGATGACATTGTTTTTAGTACAAATAATCAATAATTGTAATTGATTTACTAAACCAAATGTGGAAACATAATCTAAATTTGAGGCACAGAAGTAAAGAGTTGAAGTATAATAAAGTAGAGACAGACCCTTATCTGAAACTTATCTACCAATCCCCTTCACAACTTCTCAAGTACAACTTTCTCCACTAACTCTTAGGTATTAACCAGTCCTATAATCTCAAAGAACCCAGGACATATCTTTCCTGAAGCCTATTCACTTACATTTATTACTGATATAGATCTCTCCTCTCCTAGACTTTGAACAAATTGAAAGTAGAAATTGTGCTTTATCCATCGATCCATCTTTTATTCTCCCTCTCTCTTTTTTTCTCTCATTCCCTTCCTTCTTTTTGTATCTTTCTATATTCATATACGCAGTAATAGTATACTGCTTCAGTCTGGGATAGTGGTCTCATAACGTTAATGGGTTTTAGAAACACATGGACATAATTTTAACAAGTGCAAATTGTTGGTCTCAGACTCAGACATTACACTTCAATAGATCTAGGGTTGCATACCTTTGGGTTATCATGTCTAATAAGTTTCCACATAATGATAATGCTGCTTCTATTGGAACTGCACTTTGAAAACCACTGCTCTAGCATATAGATAGTAGTCAATAAATGTTTGCTGAATAGAAACTTAGACTTCTAAACTAGTGTATCCCACATTGGAATTTTATTCATGCTCACAGAAGACTTTATCAGTTTGATGGTCAACTCTTAATAACTATTCTTAACAATTTATTACAAGAAAACATTGAATTAAATACATCTATCTTTAATGTGGGTTCCACAGCACCCAGTAAAACAATATTAGCCCTAAATTAGAAAAATAGATTTATGCTCAAAATCGATGGCAAATTATTAAAATTATTCTCAAAAGACTATGAATTTATTTAGAAATAGCGATAAAAGATAATAAATTTAAACCAATAGTTTCTACAATCTTGCTTTCCTTTATGTGTTTAAATTCCTTCCCTATGAAAAAGAATATCAGGCTGATAACACCTGCTGCAAGTTTGTTGATTTTTGTTTACTAAGCAAAGCTCTTGATCTTTGCCTTTTGAACAACTCATTCAGTAAGCAGAGAGAGGAAAAATGTGAATTTCATTAGAGCAGGGCTCGTAAACTCATTGCAAACAAAAGCCAAAAAATAAGTCTCACTTTCACATTCTTCATTAAGAAGCTAATTACTAAATATTCATTTCTATGGTTTTCAAATTATATCCTTTTACATGTGAGTAGCAAACTGGCCATTGACAATTATGCATAAACTGACCCTATGATTGAAGTCACCATATTCAACAAGCATAGACTATCATATAAGATCCAGTATTCAAATTCTTATCATAACTTTCATTAGAATTTTCAATTCATGCTAAGACTATGAAAACCAAACACGTTTTGGAATTTCTAAAAAAAAATTTCACGAAAAACAAACACCTACTCATCTTTTATTTAATGTTTGTTTTTTTCTTAATTCTATTCCATAAGTCTCATTTTGCATTTTAAAAAAAAAGTTTTCATTGGTTTTTACTATTTGAGAATAGCTTACTTTCTCATCAAGAGCTGTTTTTTGCTTTTTTGTTTGTTTGTTTGTTTTCTTTTAATTTAAGCCAGTGGTTCTCAAATTGTACTGCATCAGAATCACCTGCTGGGCTTGTAAAACAGTGTTGGGTCCTAGCACCAGTTTTTAATACAACAGGTCTGTGTTATAATTTGCATGATTGCTCTATGACACTGATGTTGCTGGCCCAGGGACTATACTTTGAGGACTATTCACTGATTTAAATATAAATAATGGCACTCTAGTTCTTATTTCTCATCTTTGAACAAATTAATTCATATATAAGAAAGAACAAAACAAAAAATAAAATATAGTTTGTTTCTTTTTAACTACTTTTAAAGTTCATAATAATGCCAAATATAATTTTGAAATGAAATTATAATTTGCGAGTTTCAAGTTTACTACACACAATTCTGTAGTTTAGGTGTTTCAAAGGTGAAACTTCACATTTGCAAATGTAACATTATGTTCTAATAACACAGTAACTGTAAATGTAGTTACATAAACACAGTTTACTTTTAGAAGATGTGACTCAATTGATCCATCTACACCTAAAAAATCAGATTAGAAATTTAGTAAGTGTGTGTGTGTGTTTTGTGTGTGTGTGTTTTTAATTCTAGTCAAAGTCAGGTTAGTCGTTAAAAAATAATACATTTAAAAAATAAATACTTTTCTTTCTCAATGATTATTTTGCTTTTAGTTATTTATTTATAATTTTTGCCAGGAATTTAAAACTCTGGGAAAAATAGACATTTTCAACATACCAAAGTAGAGAAATGAGTACAGTGAATTCCCAAGCATCTATTATCTTTCCTCAACAAGTATCATTTTGTAGCCAGTTGTGCTTCTTCTATATTTTACCCTGATTATTGTGGAGCAGGTCCCAGACATCTTACTTTGTCTCAATAGGTATCTGTAAATGACAAGAACTTTTTGTAAAGGTAATAACAATACCATCATCCTTTGACCTTATCAAATATCCAGTCAGTGTTTACATTTTCACAACTATCCTTCCTGTAAGAGTTTCTTTTTTTTTTTCTTTTTTCTTTTTTCTTTTTTTTTTTTTTTTTAGACAGAGTCTCAGTTTGCCACCCAGCTTGGAATGCAATGGTGAGATCTCGGCTCACTTCAACCTCTGCCTCACAGGTATAAGCCATTCTCCTGCCTCAGCCTCCCAAGTAGCTGGGATTACAAGTGTGCATCACCACGCCTGGCTAATTTTTGTATTTTTAGTAGAGACAGTTTTCATCATGTTGGCCAGGCTGGTCTTGAACTTCTGACCTCAAGTGATCTGCCCGCCTCAACCTCCTTCTTTTTGCCTTTTCTACTTATATATGTAAACCCCTTTGTTAATGAAAAATCCAAACTCTAAGTATTTTAAAGAGGTTTATCTTGAGCCAATATGGGTGATCATGGCCCAGAGAAAACACAAACCCAAGAAGCCTTGAATAAGTGGTCCCAAGTTGGTGGGGTCAGTTTAGTTTTATACATTTAAGACAACAGTTGCAAGCAAAGACATAAATCAATGCAAGGAATGTATACATTGGTTTGTCCCGAAAAGATAAGCTATCTTGAAGTGGGAGTTTTCAAGTCATAGATGGGTTTTAGGGATTCTTTAGTTAAAAATTGGATGAGAAAGTTAAGCTATTGTCTAAAGACTTAAAGTTAGTAGGAAGGAATGCTTGCATTAGGATGGGAAGGGAGACAGCTAAGGCCATCGGTATGTAGATAAAGCCCCATAGGTAGTCTTCAGAGAAAATAGTACATATCTCTTTTCAGAATTTTAAAGGTGTCAGACTCTCAGTTAAACTCTCCTAGATCTGGGAAAGGCCTGGAAAAGGAGGGCCTGGCTGCATTAATGGAAATTTTCTTTATTCCATCTCACTCTGTCACCAGGCTGGAGTTCAGTAGCAAGATCTTGGCTCACTGCAACCTCCGCCTCCCAGGTTCAAGCGATTCCCCTGCCTCAGTCTCCTGAGTAGCTGGGACTACAAGTGCACGACACCACACCCGGCTAATGTTTTATATTTTAGTAGAGACAGGGTTTCACCATGTTGGCCAGGATGGTTTCGATCTCCTGACTTCATGATATGCCCACCTCAGCCTCCCAAAGTGCTGTGATTACAGGTGTGAGCCACTGCTCCTGGCCTGCGTTAGTGGAAATTTTCTACAGATGCATAATTCCTCCACAAAAGACAGCTTTGCAGGACCATTTCAGAATAAGTCAAAGAAATAGATTTTAGGGTAAAATATTTTTATTTCCTTCAGTATATGCTATCTGTCATGTGATACTATACTAGAATAAGGTTTAAAAGCAAGCCACATTACATCAGGTTAATTTTTTTTTACTTAAGAAGATTTTATGGTGTATAGGGTGTATCTTAACTCTTTCTTTGCATAGTCTTAAGTCTTGTTTATAATTTGATATCTTATTGCCACAAAGAGTATTTTATCCATCTTATGCTGTATATGTTAACCTTAATGCTGGTCAGTTGTGCCTAAATTCCAAAAGGGAGGGGGTACAATGAAGTGTATTGGTACTGCCTTCCCATCATAGCTGGGAATTCAGGTTTTCAGGTTTCTCAGGGATCACCTTGACCAAGAAGGATCTGTTCAATTGGTTGAGGGGCTCAGGATTATATTTTTAGTTCACATTCTATTTTTTTATTTGTATAAATTTATGGGGTATAAGTATAATTTTGTTACATGCATAGATTGTGAATGGTAAAGTCAGGGCTTTTTAAATAGCTATCATTTGAATAACGTACATTATATCTATTAAGTAAAAAAAAATTTTAAATAAAATTCAAAATTTCATGGAACATTTAATAACATAAGTTATTGTTTAATTTTATTTGAGATCAAAGAGATGGAGAACATTTAGAATGCTCCAATCTGAAACTTGGAAAATGTTCTTCCAACTAAAAAAGCTTGCAGTAGAAACTCCACTCCTGAATTGTGCACTATTTTAAGCCATGGCGAATGGCAGCACCCATGCTCCGACTATCACAGAGTTCCTTGTCTATGGAACTCTATGCAAAGAACATGGAATTTCTCACACGGGAATATTTCAACTACATACTAGAAAGCTGTAAACTGAGAGGTAGCTGAAACAAAATGATATGATTTGAGCACAATTGGGCTAGAATGATTCAGCAAGTCAGGCCTAAAGCTATGGCAAGACAAATAATCAATAAAATAACATAATCACAGGGAGGCATTTTTCACTCTTGGGGAAACAATAGTGAGTTTATTTTAGAATCAAATAAAATTTTCTCTTGTAAAAATGATCCTAAATTCAAAGTTTTATACTTATAAATAAATATAACAATTAGTAAGTGTGTTTTTTTTCCTCTAAAATCAATACTGGTCTTCAAAAGCAGATTCTATCTTAGGTGAAAGACAAATTAATCCAATTGTTACAACATGAAGACTTTGGGGTCTGAAAACCAACTGGAACTTCTGGAGCAGCATTTTAGTGTTTCAAATTATTTACTCTTTCACTACTAGTTAATTTCTATAACTAATTTTTCAAGGTGAGAAGCTTAATATCAAGATTTTTTCAAGTGAGAGGGGCTTGGGTCATGCTACCCCAAAATATGGCACCTTTTCATACTGAGTATTTTAGGTTTACTGAGAACATAACAATAGCCAAAAAAAAAATTCTCTCACCTTCTCCCAGCCTTCTTCCATAAAGCAGGGTTTAAAACCTAGAAAGGACTATCGGGCCTTCTCCTACAAAGCAAGCCATAAACCCTTGGAGAAAAAGCTCCAGCCTCCCTTTAAAGCAGGTCATAAGGGCTTCATGTGAGCAGTCCCTACCCTCTACTCAGAAAGATGGAATGTCTTTGTCTCTGAAGACACGGAGACACAGAGAAGAACCTGAACAAATAGTCCTAAGTTCCTTCCAGTTTAATGACATTAGCTTATATCCCCTTTGGCCAATCATATTTCACAACCATTCATTTATTTATTAAACCTAGCTAAAAACACTCAGATATCTCCTGTTCCTTTGGATATTCATTTCCTTATGAAAGCTCCTGTATCATGTGAAATATATTAAATAAATTCATAAGTTTTTCTCCTATTAATTTATCTTTGTCAATTTTATTTTCAGAACAAGCCAGTGACCCTAATAGTGTTGAGGAAAACCTTTTTCCTCTACAAAAGCAATGAAGGGAAACTGAAAAAACATATGAAACAAAATATTTGTACTATTTCAATAAAGTTATTGGTGACTTTTCTGGTTGAAGAAGAGAGGAAAAGAAGAAAAGCTGTAAAATTAAAAGAATAGATGACCATGTTTAAATATTGGTAATTTGTCAATATCTAATTAATTGGTAACCTACTAATATGTTTAGCTTTGAGATACCACTTGAGAATAAAAATCTAGTTTCCATTTTCTCACAGGACTACTGGAGAATAACAAAATATAAGAAATAGAGTATTTTTCTGTTTTTATATTTAAGCAAACACTATTATATATATATATAAGTTTTAATGATCTATATTGTGAGATAATGCTGTTAAAATTTATGTACATTAATAAGCTATTCATAGTAATAAAGTGGAAGGGTCATTAAACCAGCAATTAGAAAAACGCATCTATTTTTCTAGTTTATTTACTAACTTACAACTTAACCCTATTTCATATCACAATGTTTCTAAATCGCATCTTCCTCATATTTAAGTTATCCACAAAATAAATTCAAGATCATTGGAGCTCTCAAATTTTACAGGTTATTTTAAAATATATTAGTTATTAATAAATAATCCATCAACTAATGCCTATAACACTCTCCATAAACTCTTTTGGAAATGCTGATTTCAAACCTAAAAATGGATAACATAGGAAGTGAAGGAGAGGGATTTCAGCTTAATTTATCATCTGCAGGATGATCAATAATCTAAAGCTTAGAGAGGTCAGCTGCCAAGAGACAGCATGAGAGCATGGCAGAGTCAGCAAGACTTCTAATAAAAAGTGGTTTAAAGTGAATGGGAGCAAGTAGTTGAGTGGGTAAACAGAAGTAGCGACTAACATAGGAGGAAGCTTAAAAGAGTGAGGGAGGAAAACAGATCAATGGAAAGCTAGCTTAACAATCAGAGAATAACTATAAGGATGGAAGTTCTGAGGGAGTTCAAAGGCATTCAGGTGCTTGACATTCTTGACATTTATAAGATCCAACAGGATGATATAGAGAAACTAACAGAAATCAGAATAAAGAACGCTCTCAAAAGAATGTTTTCTGTAGAAGAGCATGCAAAATGTTTCCTCTTTTCTTTTGTAAAAAAAGACAACTGAGAGATAGAAAAAATAAGAGCAAGATCATTTTCATTCGGAAGAATAGATTTGGACATAAAACCATTTTCAATATCAAGTAATTGGGAGAAGAGACTAGTGAGGAAAAGAAAAAAAAAACAGTATGTTTGTATCTGGAAGTGGGCTATTCTTTGGGACAAGTTTGTGAGTAGCTCCCTCGCATTTACCATTTGCTAAACCTCCAGAGTGACTTTCTTCCTAGAGAAGGTATTACTAATTAGTGTAAGATCAGTAATTTCCTTGTTCAGAGCAATTTGTATTCATGATTCAGCTTTCTTGGTGTGTAAACATATTCTTTGACAGTAGACAGAACATCTCCTAATTCTCCCTTAGCAACTCTCAATTCCCAGGCTTTAGAGGAATTGTGCTCAGGAAAAGAGCACAATGTACTATTATACGAGTTATTTTGCCCCTATTTGTGTAGCAATATGCCCTCCTACTTAAATACTGTTTATTATAAAAGAGATCATGTTTAAATTTGAGAATGACAAAGACTCTCTCCTTGATCTATCTGAAGCCACATTCCTCTAAGCCCTCAAGGCCCCTGCCTTATGCTGTCATTGGCCTATTTAGTGCACTTTTCACAAGAATTCTTCTGGGGCAGTCTAGTGAAAATCCTCCACCCTTGATATCAGATCAAGCTTCTCATCCTTCACCCTCAATTTCCTATCACACTAGACTATATTCAGCAAAAATCCTGTGAGTGAGTCTAGCAAGAATCTCCCTACCCTTGATGTTTTGTCACAGTAACGTTTCCATCGCTGATCCACACCCTGCTTCTGGACTATCAACCTACATTTGTCCTTATTAAATTGAGCCCAGTATCTGTCCTGTACTGCAAAACCTCATTGACATTGTCCTCATAACTACTGAAAGAGTACTGCATAAAATTTGCCTTACTGTCTTAATAAGTATCGTAAATATTGTTTTTCTTCAATAAGAGTCATTCAGGCCAGCAGTCATGGCTCATTCCTATAATCCCAGCACTCTGAGGGGGGCCAAGGCAGGAGGATGGCTTGAATCCAGGAGTTTGAGACCAGCTGAGTAACATAGTGAGACATAATCTCTACAAAAAAATGAACAAAATTGGCCGGGTGTGGTGGCACATGACTGTAGTCCTAGTTACTTGGGAGGCTGAGGCAGGAGAATCGCTTGAGCCCAGGTCAGTGCTCTAGTAAACTGAGATTGCACCACTGCATTCCAGCCTAGGTGATAGAGCAAGACCTTCACACACACACACACACACATACACACACACACACACACACACACACACACACACACCGATTAAACAAAAAACAGGTGGGGAGTGGTGGCTCACGCCTGTAATTCCAGCACTTTGGGAGACCGAGGCGGGCAGATCACGAGATCAAGAGTTCAAGACCAGCCTGGCCAATATGGTGAAAACCCATCTCTAATAAAAATACAAAAAAATTAGCCAGGTAGGATGGCGTATGCCTGTAATCCCAGCTACTTAGGAGGCTGAGGTCGGAGAATTGCTTGAACCTGGGAGGTGGAGGTTGCAGTGAGCTGAGATCGCACCATTGCACTCCAGCCTGGGCAACAGAGCAAGACTTCATTAAAAAAAAAAAAAACCAAAAAACAAAAACAAACAACAAAAAGAGAGTCATTAGGTCGGGCGCAGTGGCTCACACCTATAATACCAGCATTTTGGGAAGCCAAGGTGGGTGAAGCATGAGGTCAGGAGTTTGAGATCAGCCTGGCCAATATGGTGAAGCCCCATCTCTACTAAAAATACAAAAGTTAGCCAGGCATGGTGGCACACACCTGTAGTCCCAGCTACTCAGGAGGCTGAGACACAAGAATCACTTGAACCCATAAGGCAGAGGTTGCAGTGAGCTGACATTGTGCCACTGCACTTCAGCCTGGGTGACAGATAGAGACTCCATTTAAAAAATAAAAGTCACTCCCTTCTCTTCTGTTTGAAGTTGTAAATAATAATTCATGGCCATACACATCGAGGTCTCTAGCCAAATTTGGGAAACAGTAATTTTATTCATGTAGAATACACCCTATAATATACAATACTTAAGATTGAAGTTGACATTCTTTCTCCACATACCTATCCTAGATTTAAATTCTGTCACAATGTCGATAGGCCTATGATATACAAATAATATATACTTTTATTTCAATTTGAGACATTTATTGTCCAAAATTTGTTAATACATATTTATTAAAACAGTGGGTTAAGCACTGTGAGGAAAAAATGAAGACGAGTACATTGTGGCTGATATCTTAACATTTTTTGTTTTGTTAAATCTGAGCTGCTAGCTAGCAGGATATCCAGGTAGAAATGTCCAAAAATATAAGTGGAAATGGAAAGTTGAAATTCAGGGTATTTAAAGCATTTATGTATTTTGTGTTAGTTTTTTCTTTTCTACTTTAAATTATATTTTCAGAGTTTCTCTAAGAAGGGAGTAATATATCACAGAAAGAACACATTTTTTAAAGGCTTAGTCACTCTTAGAGGGTCAAATATGTTTTGAGTGTGGTGAGTTCATATGGTATTTCTGAGGAATCAGAACCTGATGAACAAAAGTTTTGAAATCTTTACCATTTGTGTTAGTTCTCCAGAGGGACAGAACCAATAAGATATATGTATATATATATAAGGGAGTTTATTAGAAAGAGTTGGCTCACATGATTAAAAGGTGAAGTCCCACAGTAAGCCATCTGGAAGCTGGGGAAAGAGAAAAACTGATAGTTGCTCAGTCCAAATCTGAAGGCCTCAAAACCAGGGAAGCTAACAGTGAAGCTGTCAGTCTGTGGCCAAAAGCCAGAGAGCCCTTGGAAAGTTGCTGGTCCAAGTTCTAGAATTCAAAATCCGGAGAACCTAGAGTTTGATGTCCAAAGACAGGAGGACTGGAAGTAAGTGTCCAGCACAGGAAAAAGAAAGCAAGCCAGAAGACCCACGAAATAAACTTGTCCTGCCTTTTTCCACCTGTTTTGACCTAACCACACTAGCAGCTGATTGGATAGGGCCCACTCCCACTGAGGGTGGGTCTTCCTCTCCCAGTCCACCAACTCAAATGACAGTGTCCTCTGGTAACATCTTCACAAACACACTCAAAAACAACATGTTAACAGCCATCTAGGCATCCTTCAATCAAATCAAGTTGAGACCTAATATTAACCATCACATCATGTAACTTCAACTTTATTTTGTACACAATGATGAATTACAAAAATGTCATTAGCAGAATTAAATCATCAAGATAATGATATATTTGAAGAGATTAAAGCAATGGTTCTCAATATATACTTCATGAACCAGCAGCATTAGTTTCACCTAGGAATTTTTTGGAAATGTTAGTACTGGACATCATCACAAATTCTACCAGATATACAAAGTAGAACTAGTACCAGTTTTACTAAAACTATTCCAAAAAATAGAAGAAAAGGGATTCCTTCCTAACTCATTCTATGAAACCAGTGTCATCCTGATGCCAAAATCAGGCAAAGATAAAACATGGAAAAGAAAACTACAGACCATTATTCCTGATGAACAGAGATAAAAAAAATCCCCAACAAAATACTAGCAGACTGAATAAAAATAGCACATCAAAACCATAATTCATCACAGTCAGCTGGATTATATTCTGATGATGCAAGGAAAGTTCCACATTCACAAATCAATAAATGTGATTGACCATGTAAACAGAATTAAAAACAAAAGCTGTATGATCATCTCAATAGATGAAGAGAAAACATTCAATAGTGTCCATCAATGCTTCATTATAAAAACCGTCAACACACTAGGAATCAAAGGAACATAACTCAAAATGAAAGCCATCTATCGCAAACCCACAGCCGACATCACATTGAATGGGAAAAAGTTTAAAATATTCCCTCTAAAAACGACAACAAGACCAGGATGTCTATGCTCACCACTCCTATTCAACATAGGACTGGAAAGTGTAGCCAGGGCATTCAGGCTGAAAAAAAAAAAAAAAGGCATCCAAATTGGAAAACAAGAAGTCAAATTTTCCCTGTTCACTAATGACATAATTGTACATCTAGAAAATCATAAAGACTTCTCCAACAGACCACTAGACTTGATAAATGTTACTTCAATAAAATTTCAGAATACAAGGCCAATATACAAAACTCAGTATCATTTTTATATACCATTGACATTCAAGCTGAGAGTCAAAGGAAGAATGCAAGCCCATTTGCAATAGCCACAAAAAGTTAAACTTTGGAATACATTTAACAAAGGAGGTGAAAGATCTTTACAAAGAGCATAATAAAACACTTTTTTAAAAAATCGTAGAGGACATTAAGAAATGCAAATACATCTCAGGCTCATGAATTGGAACAATTTATATTGTTTAAATGACCATATGGCCCAAATCAATCTACAAATTCAATGCAGTTCCCATCAGATCACAAATGTCATTTTTATAGAATTAGAAAAACAATTCTAAAATTCATGTGAAACCAAAAAAGAGTCCAAGTTAGCAAATTAATCCCATGCAAAAAAAAAAGAAAAAACAAAGCCAGAGGTATCACATTAACTGACTTCAAATTATTATACAAGGCTGCCATAACAGAAACAGCATGTTACTGGTACGATGATAGTTCAATGGAACAGAACAGAAAACCCAGATAGAAGACACATATCTACAACGAACTGATTTTTTTTTTCAAGACCCAATCTCACTCTGTTGCCCAGGCTGGAGTGCAGTGGAGAGATGGGATTTCACCATGTTCAATCAACTGATCTTCAACAAAGTTGACAAAATAAAAAAATGAGGAAAGGACACCCTGTTCAATAAATGAGAAAATTGAATGGCCATATGCAGAAGAATAAAATTGGACCCTGATTTCTCATTATATACCAAAATTAACTCAAGATAAATTAAACACCTAAATGTAAGACCTGAAAGTATAAAAATTCTAGAAGAAAACCTAGAAAAAAACTCTTCTTGTCACTGGCTTAGGCAAATAATTTATGATAAAGATCCCAAAGCAAATGCAACCAAAACAAAAATAGACAAAATGGACTTAATTAAGCTAAAATTCTTCTGCAGAATAAAAGTAATAAATGGAGTAAACAAATAACTGAGAAATAGGAGAAAACAAATAACCAAGAATAGGAGAAAACATTTGCAAATGCCTCTGACAAAGGACTAATATATAGAATCTACAAGAAACTGCAACAATGTAAAAAGAAAAAATCAAATGACCCCTTTAAAAAGTTGACAAAGGACATAAGAGACATTTCTGAATAGAAGACATACAAGGAAAAAAGGTTCAATATAACTAATTAGTAGAGAAATCCAAATTAAAACTACAATATCTTCTTATACCAGACAGAATAACTACTACTAAAAAGTCAAAAAACAGTAGATGTTGCCATAGAATGGAGAAAAGGAAGCACCTATACTTTCGGTGATAATGTAAATTAATTCCACCTCTATTGAAAACAGTATGGAGTTTTCTCAAAGAACTAAAAAAGAACTACCATTCAACAAAGCTCACTACTTGGTTGAAAGGTATCATAAGGTCACTACAATCTCACTACTGAATATCTACATAAAGAAAAGGAAATCATTGTATTAAAAAGACACCTGCACTTGAATTTCTATCATAAAACTATTCACAATAGCAAAGTCATGGAATCAATCTACTTGTTCATCAATGGTTAATTGGATAATAAATGAAATTATGTCCTTTGTAGCAATATGGATGGAACTGGAGGATGTTATCCTAGATGAAACAACTCAGAAACAGAAAATCAAATATCGTACGTTCTCAGTTACATGTGGGAGCTAAAACAATGGGTACACATAGACATAAATTTGGAAATAATAGACACTGAAGACTCAAAAGAAAGGAGGGTAAAAGAGGGTGAGAGTTGAAAAATTACCTATTCGATAAAATGTTCACTATTTGGGCAATGGGTACACTAGAGCCCAAACTCCACCATTACATAATATACCCATGTTTCGAATCTTCAGAGGTACTCCCTGAATGTAAAACAACAAGAACCAAAAAAAGGTTAGAGGAGATGAATAAATTCTGAGTAAAAAATAAAACACATTTTTAGGTATATGAAAAGAAAAATAATTCTTTTTGACTAAGAATAAAGTAACTGTGAGTGAACTGAGAGTAAAATGAGCACTGCTAGAGAAAATGAGTAACAATAATTCCATAGGTTATCATCTATCCATAAGACTAATATGGTAAGTAGATCAGAAAATCAAACGTTTAGAAAATCTAGGGTTTGACCCAAACTTAAACTTAAGGCCTCCTTGCACTCCCATATAATATGCAGCTAAATTGAAATAAATATTAATTAAAGAGATTTCAGATTTATTTTGTGTTAATACTTCAATTTTTTTCTTTTCTTAGGACAGTATCTTTTATTTTGTTTATTGTATATTTATATATTAACACCTTGCTGTAACACTTATAGATACCTAGTACCTCTCCTTTAGATATGATGGACATATTTTATTTCTTCAGTGTAGACCTACAGAACTTTCCAAAGACTTATTTTGTATTTATCCCCAAATCTTCTTTGATATCCTTGATAGATATTACCTTCAGCTCCTGAGATGGCAATCCTTGGAAGTGGCCTATCCCAGCTATACAACAGGAAGGAGTCCCTGTCTATGATAAATAACATATTTGATAGCTTGCCTCTTGGAGGCAAGAAAAGAGAAAAGAAGAGATTGTAGGAAATATAAAGAGGTTTTATAACCTCAAGTGTTGTTTAAGTCATGTGATAATGAAATCATTGGCATTTTAAAAAATCGTAGTTGTTCACTGTAGAGAGGAAAGTTGGGACTAAAATTAAATATAATAGAATGGTATTAATTTTGAGAATCAAGATTTATAAGGCCAGTTCAATAATTCTTATTAATCTTTAAATTCCTGAGAATTATGATAGGATCAAGGGCAGAGAAAATAATTGCCAGATGTAAAGTACTTAAATTTTCCAAAGCATATGAAAGAGTGCCCTAAGGATTAGTTGGTAATGATAGCATGGGGAGAGGTTAACATACCCATATTAAGTATGTTCTAGGATGAGGAGTTGTTAGGAAAGAGTGGTGGAAGTGTGGTTTGATGATATCTGTGAGAGAAGGCTAACTCCTCTAGCACTTCTGGTATCCATGATCCTGGGGAGAACAGCATTGCTATAGAAAAGAAAAATTTTCTTTATAAACCCACCACCTGACCCCTGTTTGCCTCACCTGAATAATTCCAGTTTACTCTTAATATTAGTCTGTTCTCACACTGCTATATAGAACTACCTGAGACTGGGTAATTTCTAAAGAAAAGGGGTTTAATTGGCACAGTCCCACAGGCTGTACAGGAAGCATGGCAGCATCTGCTGAGCTTCTGAGGAGGCCTCAAGAAACTTGAAATCGTGGTGGAAGGCAAGCTGGGGAGCGAGCCACCTCACATGACAGGAGCAGGAGAAAGAGAGACGGGTAGGTGCTACACACTGTTAAACAACCAGATGTCAGGATAACTAACTGACTCACTATTATGAGACCAGCACTGAGAAGATAGTGCTAACCCATTCATGAGAACTCTGCCACCATCATCCAATCTCCTCCCACCAGGCCCCAACTCCAACACTGGGAATTACACTTTGACATGAGATTTGGTGGGTACACATATCCAAACAATATTGCTCTTCAGGCATTAACATCTTAATTCTCCCTGGAACGCTCTCCTACTCAATGCTTCCTTCAAAGATGTCCAAATAATTTAGTTGTTCTCTACTTACTTTTGGCAACTTATTATGCATATATTGACTGTGTCCTTAGCATCCAATTTAGAGCTTAGAACATAGTATATAATAAAGAAATGTTTATTGAATTAATAAAATTTCACTGAAATTCTCTCTATGGGATTCAAATTATTTAATTGTGTAGACCTTGAACAGAAAAGCTATGTGTATACAAAAGTTAAATCCATCAGATTTTTTCAGTAGCTTAAAATTTGAAATTTTGCATAAAAAATTTAAAGGAACAATAAACACTGGCCTAAAGTTTCTAACTATGACATAATGATCTGTAACCACACAAATGTATTAACTTCCCTAAAGCTAATTTTATTTCTTAAAACATTTGTGATAAACAGAAAAATACAGTCTCTTCAAAAACAAAGATATAATCATTATTTATAACAATATAACTATGACAGAGTAAGAAAATGGCTACTCTTGTACTCCCATGTCTTATACTCCCGTGTCTTTTATATATATATATATATACTCCTATGTCTTATACTCCCATGTCAGAGAAGAAAAAGAAAATCAGAATAAAAAAATATCTGGGAAAGAGTTAACACCTAGTAAAAGATTCTAATAACTGAAGTTTCTAAATGGATTGAATCATTGCACCTGGCAGTGATGAAAACATAAGATGTGTTTGAAAAAATATCTCACTATATATCAAAACATGTAGAAATGTAATGCTTCAAACAAAACTACTTAGATAGTTGCTTTTCCATAACAATAAAGTATTTAAGGTAAGAATATAAGATATGTAAGTCAAAATCCACAGTGGAAATTGACTGCAAAGCTGAAAAAGACAGACAAAAACATGCTACAAGAACTATTTGAATTAACCGATTTCTGAGTTTTTCTCCTTGTGGTTTGAAAATACAGTAAATGAAGAATCTTCCAGGCCTCTAAAATGACAAATAAATTTTCCCTTTATGATTTTGCTGTTCTTTTCAATCAGATTTTCCTATTGCCCATTTTGCCATGGCTTTGGAAGGTTTTTATCTGTCAGAAGTAAGTATTGGTAACTGAATATACATAACGTCAAATAATCAGACCGAAGAAGATTAGAGTGATAGATTCCTAAAACTGTGCAATCCTGAATCTGCACATAATTTTAGGAACCGTGGAGTTTAGCCACATTATTTTAAAGAAGGAAGGCTGGAACCAATATTAGGTGTGAAGCTGTGCTCCTGACAGATACTGAATTGGTGGTAAAGTTGACATTAGAACCTGGTTCTCCTAACATTCATGCCAGTGTTGTTCTATTACAGCAGATTGCATATTACTCATAAGTCAAATACAGTGGACAGAATTTGTGTCTCAATTAGCAAATAGGAAATACAAGATAAAATATTTTTATGAAATGAATGTCCTAGTAGTTAAAGACAGTATTTTAAACAAAGGTTTAATAGTATCCCTTTCTCCCTATCCATAAGCATGGAATGTTTTTCCATTTGTTTGTTTTCTCTCTTATTTCCTTGAGCAGTGGTTTATAGTTCTCCTCAAGAGGTCCTTCACATCCCTTTTAAGTTGTATTCCTAGGTATTTAATTCCCTTTGCAGCAATTGTGAATGGGAGTTCACTCATGATTTGGCTCTCTGTTTGTCTATTATTGGTGTATAGGAATGCTTGTAATTTTTGCACATTGATTTTGTATCCTGAGACTTTGCTGAAGTTGGTCATGAGCTTAAGGAGATTTTCTAAATATACAATCATATCATCTGCAAACAGAGACAATTTGACTTCCTATCTTCCTGTTTGAATACATTTTATTTTTTTCTCTTCCATGATTGCCCTTGACAGAAATTCCAGTACTACGTTGAATAGCAGTGGTGAGAGAGGGCACCCTTGTCTTGTGCAATTTTCAAAAGGAATGCTTCCAGCTTTTGCCCATTCAGTAAGATATTGGCTGTGGGTCTGTCGTAAATAGCTCTTATTATTTTGAGATACATTCTATCAGTACTCAGTTTATAGAGAGTTTTTAGCATGAAGTGATGTTGAAGTTTATTGAAGGCGTTTTATGCATCTATTGAGATAATCATGTGGTTTCTGTCATTGGTTCTGTTTAGGTAATGGATTATGTTTATTGATTTGTGTATGTTGAACCAGCCTTGCATCCCAGGGATGAAGCTAACTTGATCATTGTGGATAAGCTTTTTGAAATATGCTGTTGGATTCAGTTTGCCAGTATTTTATGGAGGGTTTTTGCATTGAAGTTCATCAGGGATATTGGTCTGAAATTTTCTTTTTTTTTGTTGTGTCTCTGTGAGGTTTTGGTATCAGGATGATGTTGCCCTCATAAAATGAGTTAGGGAGGAGTCCATCTTTTTCTATTATTTGGAATAGTTACAGAGGAATGGTACCAGCTCCTCTTTGTACCTCTAGTAGAATTTGGCTGTGAATCATCTGGTCCTGTGCTTTTTTAGTTGATAGGCTGTTAATTACTCCCTCAATTTCAGAAGTTGTTATTGGTCCAGTCAGGGATTCAACTTCTTCTTGGTTTACTCTTGGGAGGGTGTATGTGTCCAGGAATTTATACATTTCTTCTAGATTTTCAAGTTTATTTGTGTAGAGGTGTTAATAGTATTATCTGATGGTAGTTTGTATTTCTGTGGGATCAGTGGTGTTATTCCCTTTATCGTTTTCTATTGTGTCTATTTGATTCTTCTCTCGTTTCTTCTTTATTAGTCTGGCTAGTGGTCTTTCTATTTTGTTAATCTTTTCAAAAAACCAGCTCCTGTATTTATTGATTTTTTGAAGGGTTTTTCTTGTCTCTTTCTCCTTCAGTTCTGCTCTGATCTTAGTTATTTCTTGTCTTCTGCTAGCTTTTGAATTTGTTAACTCTTGTGTCTCTAGTTCTTTTAACTGTGATGTTAGGATGTCGATTTTAGATCTTTCCTGCTTTCTCCTGTGGGCATTTAGTACTATAAATTTCCCTCTAAACACTGCTTTAACTGTGTCCCTGAGTTTCTGCTACATTGTGTCCTTTTTCTCATTGGTTTCAAAGAACTTATTTGTTTCTGCCTTAATTTTGTTATTTACCCAGTAGTCATTCAGGAGCAGGTTGTTCAGTTTTCATGTAGTTGTGTGGTTTTGAGTGAGTTTCTTAATGCTGAGATCTAATTTGATTGCATTGTGGTCTGAGAGACTGTTTGTTATGATTTCCATTCAGCATCATGAAAATGGCCATACTGCCCAAAGTAATTTATAGATTCAATGTTATCCCATCAAATTACTGTTGCCTTTCTTCACAGAATTATAAAAAAAACTATTTAAATTTCATATGGAACCAAAAGAGAGCCTGCATATTCAAGACAATCCTAAGCAAAACTAACATCACACTACCTGACTTCAAACTATACTATAAGGCTACAGTAATCAAAACAGCATGGTACTGGTACCAAAAAAGATATATAGACTGATGGAACAGAACAGAGGCCTCAGAATTAGTGCCACACATCTACAACCGTCTGATCTTTGACAAATCTGACAAAAACAAACAAAGGGGAAAGGATTCTCTATTTAACAAATGTTAGGAAAACTGGCTAGCCATTTGCAGAAAACTGAAATTGGACCCCCTTTTTACAGCTTATACATAAATTAACTCAAGATGGATTAAAGACCTAAATGTAAGACCTAAAACCATAAATACCCTAGAAGAAAACCTAGGCAATACTATTCAGGATGTAGGCATGGGCAAGGGCTTCAAGACTAAACCACCAAAATCAATCGCAACAAAAGCCAAAATAGACAAATGGAATACAATTAAACTAAAGAGCTTCTGCACAGCAAAAGAAACTATCATCAGAGTGAACAGGCAGCATACAGAATGGGAGAAAAAAATTGCAATCTATCCATGGGACAAAGGGCTAATATCCAGAATCTACAAATAACTTAAAGAAATTTACAAGAAAAAAATAACCCCATCCAAAAGTGGGCAAAGGACACTGTTCAAAAGAAGACCATTTATGCGGTCAACAAACATATAAAAAAAGCTCATCATTACTGGTTATTAGAGAAGTGCAAATCAAAACCACAATGAGTTACCATCTCATGCCAGTTAGAATGGCAATCATTAAAAAGTCAGGAAACAACAGATGCTAGAGAGGATGTGGAGAAATAGGAGCACTTTTACACTGTTAGTAGGAGTTTAAGTTGGTTCAACCATTATGGATGATGGTGTGGCAATTCCTCAAGGATCTAGAACCGGAAATAAAATTTGACCTAGTAATCACATTACTGGGTATAAACCCAAAGGATTATAAATTATTCTACTAAAAAGACACATGTACACATATGTTTATTGTAGCACTGTTCAGAATAGCAAAGAGTTGGAACCAACCCAAATGCCCATCAATGGTAGACTGGATAAAGAAAATGTGGGACATATATACCATGGAATACTATGGAGCCATAAAAAAAATGAGTTCATGTCCTTTGCAGGGACTTGGATGAAGCTGGAAACCATCATCCTCAGCAAACTAACACAGGAACAGAAAACCACACACCACATGTTCTCACTCATAAGTGGGAGATGAACAGTGAGAACACATAGACACAGTGAGGGGAACATCACACACTGGGGCCTGTTGGGGAGTGAAGGGCTAGGGGAGGGATAGCATTAGGAGAAATACCTAATGTAGATGATGGGTTCATGTGTGCAGCAAACCACTATGGCATGTGTATACCTATGTAACAAACCTGCATGTTCTGCACATGTATCTCAGAACTTAAGGTATTAAAAAAAAAAAAGGCATTTCTTTCTCAAAAAGAAGAAGGACGGAAGAAAGGAAGGGGAAGGGAGGGAGGGAGGGAGGAAGAAAGGAAGGAAGAGAGGAAGAGAGGACACAGCACAACGATGAGAGTTTTGAAGGTATATAGAAGGTGCATATGTATACACATACACACATACATATATTCTTTTTCTTTTCTTTTTCTTTTTTTTTTTTTGAGATGGAGGCTTGCTCTGTCAACCAGGCTGGAGTGCAGTGGCGCAATCTCAGCTCACTGCAACCTCCGCCTCACAGATTTAAGCAATTCTCCTGCCTCAGCCTCCTGAGAAGCTGGAATTACAGGCATCCACCCTCATGCTTGGCTAATTTTTTATATTTTTAGTAGAGGCAAGGCTTCACCATGTTGACCAGGATGGTCTCGAACTAATGACCTCAAGTGATCCAACGTCCTCAGTTTCCCAAAGTGCTGGGATTACAGGCATGAGCCACTGCGTTCGGCCTACATGCCTATATTCTAACCTATCAAACTGCTTAATCATTAATCTAGAAATTATTCCTCTGAATACTTAAAGAATAGAAGCATATATTTAAGTCAATAGGTAAATTTATTTCTCAAAAAGCATCACCTGATTTACTTGTAAGGTTAATTTCACCGTTAATCATGTTTATTACGCCATGTGCTTCTGCTTGTAGGATGAAGTTGCAGTGTGTTTATTTAACTAATCTAGATGCCCTATTAGTCTATATTCATATTTGGTCTGTGTGTGTGTGCTTGTATAAGTGTGTGCATATTCTGTATCACCAAAACCTTGCATAATGCCTGTCACATATTATGGACTCAATCAATATTTATTTGTTTAGGAAGTAACTTAAGATATGCATTTATCTCAACAGAACTTTTTTATTACATATTTAAACCATAGGAATAAGTCACAGGCACCTTCATTGTCACTGAGGCTTATATTTTGAAGTCTCTAACATTTAACAGAACTACTCAAAGAAGTTAATAGTTCCAAAGTATGCTGCAAATTGTCTGCCACGTGTGTGTGTGTGTGTGTGTGTGTGTGTGTGTGTGTTTTAAATAACCTGGGAGTGGCTTCTCTTTCTGTGCATAACACTAGAGTCTCAAAATTATTTTGCTGGATTAATTAATCCATTTGATAACAATACTTAGTAAGAACAACTGTGGCAGTCACTCTGCCAGGAGTTAGAGCCCCAACGAGGATTAGAGTTACAGTGGGTATTAAAATAATTAGCACCATCCTGCCTTCATGGAGATGGTGACCTTCTGAGTTTTATAATGAAATATGGACAGATGTGGTAGCTTAAGCCTGTAGTGTCAGCACTTTGGGAGATTGAGGGAGGAGAATTGCTTGAGCCCAGGAGTTTGATACCACCCTGGGCAATATAAGGAGACCCCATCTCAAAATAAATAAATAATTAGCCACACACTGACAGTCACTTGTGGTCCCAGCTACTTGGGAGGCTGAGGCAGAAGAATCACTTGAGCCTAGGAATTCCATGTTGCAGTGAGCTATGATCATGCCACTTCACTCCAGCCTCGACCACAGAGCAAGATCTCGTCTTCAAAAAAGTAATAATAGTACTAATTACTATTATTACTAGATAATAAATATAGATTACCTAGGCTTCCATCTTTGCATTATTGTACTCAGTGCATTACCTATTCTACTCTTATTCCTTAGAGTAGAAATAATAATATATGAAACCTGATTTTTATTGTGTAGAAAGTAGGATTTTTGTATCTCTTGTGCTCACTGCCATTCATCCTCTGTTACTAACACTTGCTCAGTATTGTATCTTTAAAACTTCAAAGACATATTTTGACAAGTCCAAAAGACTCAGCAAAGAATATACTCATCATCCCTAAACGGGTTTGCAGGATAACAATTCCTATGTAGATTAGAAATATTGCAAGATCTGTCTAACCTTTTGTCCTGAAAGTATTAGTGCCAGGTTTTAGACAGTGAACACCTGACTCTAGGATACCCTGATTAAAGAAAGAAATCACTTTTCAACGCATACCCACCTTTATTGATTGTGTAGACTTCGACCATATCTACAGACTTTAAAAATCAATCATTTTGTCTGACCTCAGGCAGCTTTTTCTACAACATGCGGCAAAGTAATTAAACATCTTGTGAAAATCTCCAATTCAATTTGCCTTCAGTGTCATATACAATACTCTCTGTTGACACATCATGCGTGTATAAAGGTAGGTCTCAGAATAACATTAACTGAGATTCAGGTTCGGGTTACCAGTTTCCAAAAATTACTTGAAAAATTTTACTTCCCTTCTCTGATCCTCATTTTTCTTCTCTCTAGAGTGAAGATAATCATCATTATTGAATTTCATAAAATACCATTTATTGTATCACTGTTTTATTTACCACTAAAAAGATATAATAAATACTAACAACTAATTGTGACAAATCCTCAATAGTAAGATACACTCTTAATTTCAGAGGTGCTTCCTAAAAATGACAAAGATATTTTGCATGTTCGTTTAATAGTAATACATGCAAAATATATAGCATGGCTCCCTAGGGCTTTCTTATGTCAGTTTCTGATTCACTTTCAGTTAAGCTCTTATTCTAGTAGTTTAGATGATCAGATTAAATGTTGTTTACATGCATAATGGTATCCTACAAAACCATTGCCAGTTCTTTTGCTTACTGTTGCATTATATGATCAGAATTTATGAATATTTACTCAAGCACTACTTTTAATTTGCCATGTGGTTTTAGAGAAGTAACTTAATTATCTTGATTCACTTTATTAATTAGGAAAATGGTAATACAAGTTTACAAACATTTTATTAGGTTTAAAATGTACCATAGATTCCAAAATAATTTCCAAATATGATATGCTAAGTATTAGTGGAAAGATGTCTAAAGCCAATGAAATTTATGTAGCTTTGTTAATTCAAAAAACATTCTTGCCTGTGTGAGAGTGCCACTGAATGAGAAATCCTCTCAAGAGAAAGACAAAAGTAAAGAGCTTGAAAAATCCTCTCATCCTTTATAGGTAAAATCTCCAGAGCAGTGGTTTGGGCAGATGGGAAATTTTTACTCCCTGTGCTGTATCTGTTCAGTTGATAAAAAGAGAACTTTGATCTCTGAGACTGTCAATCCAGCTCTTTTTAGAGAAATTTGCTTAAAGTAAACAGTAAAAGTAGCAAAGCAGTTATTAAAATTCCACCCCAATTGGCTATGCTCCCAGTTCCCAAACCCAAAACATAATGCCCACTGATTATTCAGATTATGTTTAAGACATTTTTGTGCATGTTTTTGAAGTACAGCACTATAAATAGCCAATCTAGTTGAGAAAATTACAAATCTTTCTTTTCAAATTCTAATCATATTAGATGAGTTAAGTTTCAGCAAAAATCCTTGCAGTGACATTTCTACTGATACAAGCCCTAAGTACTAAATTCTGAGCTGCATCCAGCCACTAGAGTTTTGTGGATAACTGTAAAATATTACTGTTAAGCTTACAACCACTACCTGTCAGTCATTTGAAAAGCACACTGATCTGTATAATTCCTTTACATTTTTTAAAGTTTGATATGTTAATCTAATCATTGAGGCAGTCTTTTTAAAAACTCTTTTAGTCTTTAAAATCTATTTTGCTTTTTTAATGAGATGCACACTTACCTGAGATTTTCAAACAAATTAGCAATATATAATGAAAAAAACCCAGCTCTACCCATTACATGTATTTATTTTACAATCTTGTTAGCTGTAACTGTGTAGTAAACACATTAGGATTTACCATTCCAATTTTTGCAATTTAAAGAAGTTAAGAAGTTCAAAAACTACATTCTGTAATCTCTATTCCAACTGGGATGATAGGTATGAATGAATTAATTTACTTCTTTGAGTTATAGAATGCAAAAGTAAAGCAAAAGCCACCTTGTTGTTGCATCTAGAAACAAGCCACAAAAAGTGGATGCTTGTAGGATGCTTAAAGGCATCTAGACCCAGCATTTCAGGCTCTAACAACAGATATGTGAGAATCTGTAGGCAGAGTTGCTGTGGGGACTGTGGAAACTAAGGTAGGATCCTCACCTCTGAAGTGCAGTGACAGTTGTGGTGAACCCTGAGTTTCTCTCATCCATACTTGCAATATTTCTAAGTCCCCTGTATTAAATTCTTTTCATGGGAAACACCTAGTTTCTTTTATTAAATCCTGACTGCAAACCTACTAATGGAGAGTACATTTAATTTAGAATCACTTCCCAAACATATTTAGTTACAAAGATAAAATTAAAGACAGAATATATATATATATTTGAAGAAGAAATGAAAAAGTAAAAGGTTTGGAGAATCAGTTATGTTCCAGGGGAAAGAATATTCCATGTAACTACAAAAATTTTATATGTGGTTTAAATATATAGCATAGTGCTTGTCCTAAAACTTATAATCATGCCATTTCAGAGGGAAAGGATTATAGTATAAACTTATTTAAATCCATGAATAAACAGATCTAGGCTGGGTACGCTGGCTCATGCCTGTAATCCCAGCACTTTGGGAGGCTGAGGTAGGTGGATCACTTGAGGTCAAGAGTTTGAGACCAGCCTGACCAAGACAGAGAAACCTGGTCTCTACTAAAAATACAGAATTAGCTGGGTGTGGTGACATGTGCCTGTAATCCCAGCTACTCGGGAGGCTGAGGCAGGAGAATCGCTTGAACCCAGGAGGTGGAGGTTGCAGTGAGCTGAGAGCACACCATTGCACTCCAGCCTGGGCAACAAGAGTGAAACTCTGTCTCAAAAGAAAAAAAAAAACTGGTCTAGAGGGTAGTATGACTGCCTCAATATTATATGGTTGGTGTAACAAGCATGAATAACATGTACGTTCTTGCTTTTCTTAAATCTCACTGTAACTCCACAAAAATCCCCAACTTTAGGAGTTTCAGCTCATTTTAGTTGAAAAACTGGAAGGGATTGTAAACGAGCATTAAAATTTATTATTTTATGTTAAAACATATATTTATTATATTTCTACTAGGACAGAGGCACTTTAATAGATGCCTTGTTAGGAAAAACTGAATGTGTATGAGTTCTACAATTTCTTTTTTATGTCAAAAGAGTAATGAAGAAAGCATATAAGTAGAAAAACATAACAAAATGATAAAATAATAAAAGTATAAAAATTGGAAACAAACAGAAAAAAATAGAGAAAATCAAAAGTAGTAGTTGTGTGCCTTTGCAAAAAATTATAAGCTAAATATTTGAAAATATATGTCAGGAAAAAATACAAAAATAGCATACAGAAAAAATGGTAAATAGCTATAGATAACAGAGGTTTTAAAGCATAATGGCTTGTCATGAACAAGTACAAGTGATTTCCTACTTTAGCATGGCAGTGTAGAACCATAAAAATGACTGTGCAAGCTGGGGCTGGGCACAGGGGCTTACGCCTGTAATCCCAGCACTTTGGGAGGCCAAGCTGGGCGGATCATGAGGTCAGGAGTTCAATACCAGCCTGGCCAACATAGTGAAATCCCATCTCTACTAAAAATACAAAAAAAAAAAAAAAATGACTGTGCAAGCTGAAGCCCAGCAAGACAAAATCATGCAAAGCAATCTGAGTAATCAATTGAGAAAGTTACAATTGTTCTATGACCTTTAAATTAACTTGTCACATTAAAATCTCTCTTATGGTTAGTTAACAATGTACAAGAAAATTTTAAAATCATAAAACTAATTTTTTATACACTAATTTAAAACATTAGAAACATTGAGTATCAATGTGTTATATTTCTTTGTAACAAAGTTGTGAAGAGAACTTGGAACATGGCTCTCTTTCTAATTCTCATGATACAGCTTAAGTTGTGAAGGGAACATTTATTTTCTATATACTGAGCAATTGTCTTGCTCATTTATAAGTTTGGATCTGCTTCAGCATTTTATCACATTTGCAATATTGTGGAGTATCTCTGAGATCCTTTAAAGTCAGTATTTCCCCATTGCCACTTTTTCTAAAACATCCTCATCCTTTTTGACACACTTCCTTTCCTAATTTATATTGTCAGATTTACTTTGACTAAGTTCTCGTGTCTGCATATCTGGAGTCTCTGGCATGGTGGAGGCATCAACATTCTCATGGTCAGTTATTTCTTTTATAAGTAAATTTACATACCATTCAAATTTCATGTTCTGTGTTTTTGCGACACTTTTACCTTTGTTGGCCAGCTCTGTCTTTGGATTATCTATTTTGTAAAAGATCATTTGGGCTTATCATGGGACCAAAGAGGCAACATAACAAAATTCTTTGTTGTCTGTCTGTGAAATGAATAGCATGTGTACAGTCACCATTCTCTGCAGACTAGAAATGTGATGATTGGTTACTAAATTATGATACAC
The DNA here is from genome assembly GCA_963573385.1 of Cacajao melanocephalus. Taxonomy (NCBI): domain Eukaryota; kingdom Metazoa; phylum Chordata; class Mammalia; order Primates; family Pitheciidae; genus Cacajao; species Cacajao melanocephalus. The sequence continues at coordinate 152,208 of CAUYLG010066396.1, forward strand.
ACTTATTATTTATACAGTGATTTGTAGATTGAAGAGCTAGCAGCAAAGTTCAGACTACATGTGATTACTTACAGTTATTTCTGTCATGGTAACCGAAAGGTGAACCAAGGTGAATGGGAGACTGGTGTTATTTAACTAAACTTTGAGAACTAAAATTTGTGCATATAGAAACCACACAAAATAAGGACTATTATCTCTGTATCTACTAGTCATTTGAATATTTGGAAAAATAATAGGCAAATTTCTGAAAAAATATAAAAATCTAAAATTGACACAAGAAATAGTAGAAAATTGCGTAAGCCAATAGGCATGAAAGAAAATTTAACCTATATTCCAAACTCTAGGGCCCAAATATTTTTACAATCATGTAAAGCACCTTGTTTTTTTGTGGTAACAAGAAATACAAAAATGCAACAATCATAGTTTTCTGTGGAACTAGCCAAGAGTGTTGGATCCAAGGAAACCTTGGTGAATTATATTTTAAAAAGAAACTAAACAAGCCTCATAGAAGCAAATAGACAGTGATCTGGGTATGGGATGGCTTTCTAGAAACACAGAAACATTGCAGAGTAAAGATGAAAAATGATTTTTTGTAGAAATTGAGAAGCTAATTCTAAAACTGTATCAAGTTGCAAAGAATTATAATAGCTTAAACAACTTTCAAAAGAAGAAAAAAACTGGAAGACTTATATTACCAGATTTGAAGACATTGAGGAGCCGTGGTTACCCAGGCAGTGAGTCTGGATGTGAAGATAGGCATATACTTTAAAAATGAAACAGAATAGAGAGCACAGAAGTAAACTCACATGTATATATTGGCAGTTGATTTTCAACAAAGTTACCAAGAGAGTTCAATGGAGAAAGGATAAACTTTAAAACAAATTGGGCCAGAAAAATTGGATAACCATAAGCAAAATAATGAGCAAATCTTATCCTTTATCACATTCAAATTAAATTGAAATGGATCATAAAAATAAATGCTAGAAGTAAAACCAATGCTTGTATAAATAAACATAGGAGAAAATCACAGTGATATTGGATTTGGCAAAAGTTTTTAATAGTATAAAAAAGCAAGATACTGAAAATCAGTAAATTTGACTTCATCAAAATCTAACTTTTGTTCATCAAAGATACACCATGAAAATTTCTCAGAACATAAATCCACCAAAGAATTTATATCTCATATGTGTAAAGACCCTTCCGCCTAACTGGGCTGTTAAATATACAGATCAATTTAAAAATGAGCAAAACAACCACAACCACAACAACAACAAAAACAGCGTAAGTTTGAAGAGTTACTTTGATAAAGACAAGGATGATACAAAATGTGCAAGATGTTAGCTTTGTCAGCCTTTAGGGAAATTAAAATTGCAACCACTGTGAAAGCTCAATACACACACAATACAAACAGCTAAAATTTAACTGACTAGCCTACCGTGTTATATGAAGAATGCAGAAGAACCAGAATTCGCAAGCACTGCTTATCAGTTTGTAATAGAGAAACAACTACTTGAGTAAATAGTTTAACAGTTTTCTAAAGATTTAAACATACATCTGTCATACAACCCAGCCACTTTTCTCCAAGATATTTACTGAAGGAAAATAAAAGTATACGTACCCATACATACTCTATTTGTATAATATTGAAAATAACTCATATGTTCACCAATTGATAAATAGGTGAACAAACTGTGATATTCCCATACAAAATAATAATACCATCAATGAAACAAATGAATTATTGGGACATGTAACAATACGCATGCATTTCAACATAATTATGTTGAGTGAAAGTAGCCAGAAAAAAAGTTTATACTTATGAATACATTTATATAAAATGATAGAAATACAGGTTAATTCATTCTGACAGAAAGAAAATCAAAGCCCATGAATGGAAGAATGGAGTAAAGAGCAATTGAGTTACCATGGGACACGAGGAAACTTCTGAGGGTGATGAATATGCTTATTTTCTTATAGTAATGGTTTCCAAGGTATATACATATGCCAAGACTCATTCAATTGTACACTATAAATATATGCAGTTTATTATACATCATTTATACCTCGATAAATCTGCATGAAATATAGACTAAGTTTGTAAGTAGAGAAGCTGAAAGAACCCTATAACAACATAGTATCCATAGAAATTAAAATCAATTTCAAAATAACAAAGAATATATAACAAAATTAAAATGTATGCACCAAAAACACATGAAATAAAAATGATTGCTTGTGGAAAGGAAAATGGTGTAAAAAAAATTTACGAAGCATCCATCAATAAATATACATATATACATGTATGGGATATGTTTCTTTTAAAAACTATTGACGATTTTCATGAAGTTAAGAATATATTTTACCCAATTCTGAAATTAAAACGAAAAAGTAAGTATATATCCCGAATTTGAAAAATTCCTGCTCTTTCCAAATGTTAAAGCAGTAGTCACGGTTATGAGCATTGATATATTTATCAATACAGGCAAAGTTTATTCAACAAATCTTTATTAAATGCCTGTTCTGTAAGGAGCATCATGCTGCGGTCAGTGATGCATGGAATTGCTGTAATTTGCTTATATTAAAATTTGAGTGCCAAAAGCAAAAAGTAAAATGCTCCTTCCTGGTGAGGACATTCTCACTCCTGCTCCTCTTTCTGCCTGAAGTTTCATTCCTTTTGCTTTTCCCACACGCTGAAAACCATGATTGTTCTGGTTTTGACCTAAAGGAACCCCAAAGTAGCTGATTGTGATCACTCACTCTAAGTAATATAACTTACATTTCCTGTTTCTCCTTGGCTTTTTGTCTCCAGCACTGCACCTTGGTGATTTCCTTACTTGCTCATCTTCTTTACTGTATTGCAAACTTCACAAACACAGGTGTTTGCAGTCTTAGAAACTGACACATAGTGTGCACACAATAGTATTTTATTCAATTTTATTTTTATTTTTTGGAGGCAGAGTCTCATTCTGTTGCCCAGGCTGGAGTGTAGTGGCATGATCACAGCTCACTGCATCCTTAATTTCCTGGGCTCAAGTGATCCTCCTACCTCAGCCTCCTCAGTAGCTGAGACCATAGGTATGCACCACCACACTGGCTATTTTTTTTTTCTTTTTATTGTTTTTGGTAGAGCTGGGATCTCTCTCTGTTGCCCAGTCTGATTTTGAACTCCTGGATGCAAGCAACCCTTTCACCTTGACCTTCTAAAGTGCTGGGTTACAGGTATGAGCCACAGTGCCTAGTCTATTTTTTTTCTAAATAAATGTATGAAATACATCTAAACACACAAAATGAATGAGAGATTTATACATTTATCACAGAGAAAGCTAGGTGCATTGTGATTTTGAATAATATTAGAGCAAATAGTACAACTGCCAGGAAACGTTAGGGGAGGCATATGTTTAATTTCAAGACAGAGTAATTCCTGATCATTTGGACATTTTCTGACTTCAAGGTTAACTTGAGAAAAAAAGGAAAAACAAAAACAAACAAAACAGAGTAAAAGTTAAAAGACACAGCACTGAGAAATTTCTGTAATGCCATTATAGGCATGAGATTGTTTGGTTCTCACCAGATGACATAATAGACCAAAATGCACTTTTGATTGATGATCGCGTAAAACTCCTAAATGGGAAAGTGGTTGGATACAGAAGTGAGAAACCCTCCCACACAAATATTCTGACATTTTTACAATTTTAAGATTCTCAGAATTAAAAAATATAGCCATATGACTAATACTTCATTGATTATGCATTAGGTTAGAGACATTGATCATTAAATTCTGCAAAATTAATCTATCGAGTCTAAACAAAAATATGTATGCTATATTGACACATCACAATCCATGTGTTTAAATGCCTATTTTCTTAATTCCTTCACAAATAAAACTACCAAAAAATCTAATCTTCATAGACAGTGATTATCAACTTTTGTGAATTTTGTTTTGGTGTTTTTTATTATAATAGAACAATTGAATCTCAAATTATCACAGATTTCATTTTTTTAAAAGTGCATTACTGATACTTTGGTTATCCCTAGTATTAGAAAATATCTGTTATACTCATTTTACATGCAACTTTTACATACACATGCATATGCTTTTATATGCACATGCACATAATAAAAGCATTAGGCATATTTGTAAATTAGATATTCTAAAGAATCTAAAAAATGCATACACATACACACACATACATATATTCACAGTTATATTCAATCTGTATAAAGTCACAGTCTTTGTTCAGTAGAAATTTCCATTTTGTTAGGATATCAAGGAGAATCAAAATTTAAAACCAGTGAAAAGACAAATGATTCAAGAAATCTGAAACTCAAACAATGAAAAATACTTTTGCTGCAAGTGATAACTAATTTGCTCCTTGAAGCAATCAAACCAACTCTAAGAGCTATTAGATAATTATGACTTACAATTTTGATTTTGCACATATTTGGTAACACTGTAATGAGTCACAGTTGTGATGTAACTTTATTCCAGTGCATAGAATGTTTAAAAATCTTTATAAACAATTGATAAAAGATACAGACCTCCTACCCTATGGGTTTTACTTGGGTTTCCCCCAAGAGACTAAATGAGATAATCGTGAATATTTTGAAAAAACAAGATATATTGATACATATTTTTAAATAAAGAGTTAGATGCTTTAAATTACCCATTTGAAAGCAGAAGTTCAGCGTTTGATGTGACTTCAAGTTTCATATGTTTATCTATCCTGTGTAGCTGCCACATTTCAATTGAGACATATGGGAAGTTTTCGACTGGGCACTTAACAGCCCTAACAGCTTGCTAATTTAGAGAAATTCAATTACGGTAAATATAGCAGTTTTAGTAACCTAGCACTGGTGTTACTTGAATGACTGGCACAAAGATACTGCATTTTACAAAATGAATACTTAATAATTTTTATTTTATGAAGATGAAAAGATGTATCTCAACAGTGACAATTTGCATTATAATAAATGTTGCCCTTAGAGATGGGTGAGATGAAGTACAAACTACATAATTTTATACTTATTTAAATATAAACAAGTAACTCTGATGGATTTTAAAATAAATTGTTGCCTAAAGTTTGTCTTATTTCCAAAATGTACTTTGAAAAAATTGGACTAATAACAAGGACTAAAAGCAAAATACCCAGATCCAGGAATGCAGAACAAAGAATGTTTATTTTATTTTTAAAGAAACTAGATATAAATAGGCAGAAACCACTGGTATGATCAGCATGGTATAGAATTTTAATTTCCTTTTGTAAAGCTACTACTTGGAAAGAGAATTTTGCCCGTGGTGGGTGATTATAGCCTAATCTGTCAAAATAAAAAGAAACATGACAAAAAATAAGGAGTAAATACAACTCAACAATGGTGGGGTTTTTTGTACTAGATTGAGTAATGAAATTTGGTATGAGAAATATATATATAATCTCAGACCTCAAAAGTGCTGTTATCTGGCATAGGATTTTACACAGTTTGGAATATACGTGCACCTAGTCTTCTATTTTCTTAGATTGCAAATACCTTAAATACAGAGCTGTGCTTTAGTCATTCTTAGGATCTCAGAAACTTTATGATACTTTATGTCCAGGCATTAGAAGGTACGAAAAACATGTTTGTCCTTAACTTATCAGACCAATCTAGGTATTATGACTTTGAATGTAATAAACTGTCCATATAGTATTAAATACTCATCTGTTTAAGCACTTGGAATATTTGACTGGGGGTTATCAACTATAATTTGTTAAACATCCATTTATTATGACACATTTTTTTATTAACTCGAACAATCAGCGCTTCTTAGGTGGGTGTTGACCTAGATCCTAGAAAACAGAAGTTTACAAAACATACATAAAACTCACATAGAGCTTATGTTTTTGTAAAGCAAAAAATTTTTTTTTAATTACTGCTAATAGTAAGTGCTGAGATGATGACAAAAACAGGTTGAATGATAAAATTTGATGCAGTGGAGGATGCTTAAGAAAGATTATTAGAGAAAACCTCTCTGATGACATGACATTGGAACAGAGGTCTGAATGAAGTGGAGAAGCAAGCTACCTGAATATCTTTTCTTCAAAATCATTACAAGCAGAAATAACATTAAGAACAAATACTGTAGAGTGAGAGTAAGTTTGGCAGTTTACTTCTGTGCTCTCTATTCTGTTTCATTGTTAAAGCATATGCCTGTCTTCACATCCAAACTCACTGTCTGGGTAACCATTCATACAAAATAACTCCTCTTTACATATTAGAGTACATATTTAACATTGAGCTAGCTATTGTTATTCCTATTTGCTCAAAATCTTATTATACCTGTAAACATATCTAATACTTTCTGCTACATTAGTTGTTCATTTGATTATATAATTTATTATCCTGTAGATAACTTAAAAACATGTTTAATCATTAAGTTATCGATAGTTTCTAGGAAAGCACCTGGTACAAGGTAAATATTTAATAAATACTTATTATTAACAAATTTATTGAATTCAGTTCAATAAATTGTAAAAAACAGAAAGCCTGGTGGATAGTTATCTATTTGGTGTTGAACAATATGTTTGGCTTTAGATTTAAAAAATTATAAAAAATTTAAATTTAAATTAAATGGGGTTTTTCTATATAAAAAATTAGAAAATTGTACCATGTAATGACAGGTAAATATTTAAAAAATTACTTTTCATGAACCTTTCCATATCTACATGTAAAGAAAATGAATCTTCCATTATAGAAGTTAATAAATGAAGTCACAGATCTAAGATTGTACTACAAAATAACTGATGACATCAGTAAGCAATAGAAATGTGCTTTTGCATCTGGAAGGCACCAGAACTAAATCAAGAGGAAAAGAACTCAGTAATCAACCAAAAACTATCATATTCAAGTTCAGATAGACAAATTTGCAACAGAATTATGCAGGAAATCCATAAAATATTCCATTATTTTATACGTAGCATAGTAAAAAAGAAAATTATTTCCTTTATTCTTCATCTTTTATTTTTGAGACAGAGTCTCACTCCGTAACTCAGGCTGGAGTGAAGTGGCGTGATCTCAGCTCACTGCAACCTCCACCTCCAGGATTCAACCAATTCTCCTGCCTCAGCCTCCCGAGTAGCTAGAACTACAGGCACGTGCACCCATGCCATGCAAATTTTTGCATTTTTAGTAGAGACAGTGTTTCACCATATTTTCCAGGCTGGTCTCTAACTCCTGACCTCAGTTGATCTGCCCACCTCAGCCTCCCAAAGTGTTGGGATTACAGGCATGAGCCACCGTGCCCAGCCACAATTTTCCTATTTTTAATTGAAAATTTTTATTAGTATTATAGTATTTTCAATATGTAAATATTTATTTTATTTTAAAAAATTACCTACCTCTTGTTTCCAGGTGAAGAGCAGCACAGTTACACCACTGAGAGTGTATTATGCTAGAGCCCTAGCCTACTGAGAATCTGCATTATAACATGTGACTCACATGCAGCCTAATGTGTGAGAAGCACTTACCTAATATAAAGTCTAATGCTTAGTATAGGCTAAAGAAATGTAATTTTGCTTCCTCTTTCTACGTCCCTACTTGATCTTTGTAGCCTCTAGATTTAGAGGAGTATCAGGGCTTGTGTTTTCCACCTCCACAGTCTCACTACTTGTGTGAAACAATGAAGTAAATCTAAGACTGAGTTTCGCCACATAAATAGACCTTTTCCAGCAATTGAAGAAAAGTCATTGATTTTGTTGTATAATTTACCCATCTCTCTTGTCAAATAACAGTGTAAATGCTTTATCTTAGTGCTGGGACAGAGGATTGAATGAGGTTGTCAGCCTCTCAGGTACCACTAGAGTGTATTAAACTGTTATGTTTATTACTTTCTTCTATAATATTCATGCAACTTCATGGATGCCTATACAATATTTTTATTCAATCTATAAAGGTTAATAAGTAATTTCGTCCATAAAGACTTACTTATGGCGTTCTATTAATGTTCAAAACCGTAAACTACTGCTTAGATTCTCAAATATTAACAAAACTATTTCTGGGTGTATATTGCTAATTGGAGTACACACGTGGTCAAAGGTATTTATTGTATAGAGTCACAGCTATGTGACAAAAATAAATAAATAAATGATAGTACCATTTCCAATCTCTAATAAATTTTCTTGAGAAAAGTGAGAATAAAAATATTATTTCCTCTCTTTACACCGTTTTTTGTAGAAAACTGAGGTGGGCTCAATAGGTTTGCTTAAAGAGCTGTTTTACTGTATTATGGTAAGAACCATGATTTTTTTTATTATTATTCTTTAAACTATAGACAGGAAACTGTAGATAAGGGATTTCTACGGATGACTGGCAAATGTTTTCTGCTTTACTGGAGCAATGGATCTCTAGTTGGTTTTCAAAATAACAAATAATGGGAATCTCCCGAAGAGAAAACCTTTGTATATGCTTGGACTAACAATCATCTCTGGAAAAACTTCAGTGCCTTCAGGGATTAAGAAGAGAATTTGCTGGCAAAGTGATTCATTCCAGAAATGTTTCAGGAAGGGAACAGAGTAGAGGAGAGTAGAGAGAAAGATGAGATATAATGGGTCAGAGTATAAGACAAACTGATTCTCTAGTGGAGTAAAACAGTGCAATATGTCATCAAGAATTTATAGACCTTGGGGAAATTCAGATTAATTTTGATATTTCTTTCCAAATGTTACATTGGTTGTGTCAGTTGAATGTGCTCTGCATTAGTTTTTGCAAAAGAATGTTAAAGGTTCTCATTGACCAGAAATATGCATTTCATAATTCTTGTATAGTGTATTGGATATGGAAAATTGAATGGAAAGGATGGTGTAGTTAGTTCACCAAGGATTTTTTTTCTTTAAAGACGGTGTTGTTGCCCAGGCTGGAGTGCAGTGGCAAAATCTCAGCTCACCACAACCTCTGCCTCCTGGGTTCAAGCAATTCTCCTGTGTCAGCCTCCCAAGTAGCTGGGACAGTAATCATGTGCCACCACGCCCAGGCTAATTTTGTATTTTTAGTAGAGATGGGGTTTCTCCATGTTGGTCAGGCTGGTATTTTTAAATTTGCTGTATCATCTAAGGAGTCCAAAATATAAGACTTGTCAGTTCACACTGTTGATTAGAATTTTAAAAGATAACTTTCACTGATTAACTCACAAAATACAAAGTATGTAGTCCAGAGAGGAAATTAATTAATTTACAGTGAGAGATATTACAGGAGGTTGGTCAGACTTTTGTGTTTGTCTAACCATTAATTTATTTTCCCTATGGACAAGCTACACGGGAAGAAAAATGATCACTAGGAGATAGCTGGATAGGCATGAAAATAAGGCAAAGAGATGAGTTATTGAATTTAGATACTTAGCAGCATAAACTCTGCTACCTTTATGAATCTATCTCAACACATTTTACCGCCACCCACTCAGAAGCTTGGACTTAAAACTTTGATGTGATCCATCATCCTTCTTTTTTTTCCTCTATAGCTCATCACAATTTCATTATTTGCCTTTTAAATTTTACATCTAAAATAATTCATGTATCTCATCACCTCTTATGGTTTCTTTATTTAAACCTAATTAAAGCTACTCTCATTTTTGGCATTAACTATTGTGGCAGACCAGTAGCTAATCTCCCCTTTACAAGTTTCAGTCTCTACTTCCAACTCTATAGTTTATTTCTATAGCCTCTAGAGTAGTTTGTATATGAAGTAAAAGAGATCGTGAGACTACTGTATATACAGACTTTAACTTCTCATTGCCTCTATAGTAAACATAATTCAAAAATTTACAAGAAACTTAACATTCATCTTTTATCACCCACCCCCTCTTTCAATATACTTACTCACCTTACTTTTGCTCTTGTGCTTGTATTATAATGGATTCTTATTTTATGTTGGACATGACACTCTGATCAACGCATTGATCATCTGAAATATTTTAGCACTCAGAGGATATGCTGGAGGAGAAGAGCACCAGGCACAACGTGGCCAAATTACTCTACACCAAGCTGTTTCTGTTTCCATCTCACTCGGGTTTGACGAGAGAAAAATGAGACAATCACTTCTGATTGCTAATCCTTTCCTCTTACCTCTGAGTCTCAGTGAATGTTTTCTTCCTTATTCTGCATGGTTTGAATCCATGTCATAATTCACATAAACTTAATGGCTCTAATGTATAAACTCTGCAGTTTACAGTCATGCAAGCTTGTCTTTATACTGCTATGTGTTCAGCTGCAAGCACTCCTACAAAATTTCTTTCTGTCTTAATAAAATAATACTTCTTCAAATTAAATGTATTTGCTTTTAAATTACTATCTCTTAAAGGCATTAAACAATTCTATTAAAGAATTAACACCTAAGCACCGAATTGTTATATAGGATATATTTGCACTCCCAAAGAAGCAAATAATAGATATTCATCAGGTGAAAAGATGAGGAGTAATTATGAACAATTCATGGTGGGTGTGGGTAAAGATCAGGAATGTTATTCCTTTCTCCTTGCATAACTCTCAAAAGTTTAAATATCTTTATTACTTGAGAGTACAAGTATATAGGGAAAATGTGTCATGTTCATTCCTGAAGCTTCTGAAAGCTGTAAGTGAGCAATATATAATCTCTAATGTAAAAGGTGGCTAATTAGAAGATACCATGAATCAAGTAGTACAGGTAAGATAATTCTGAAAATAAAATTAAAGACAATAACTAAGAACGATCATAACCCATGAAACAGTAGTAAATGGTATAGTAATTGGTACTTTATGATCTAAAAATGATAATATTTATTTATTTTGGAATATTATGAATGATCCAATTTCCAAGACTGTATGTGAACTTATTCATGTTTGGTACTGTCTTAATGCCTACAGTGTATCTGTGATAAGCAACTTCAAAAATTTACACTTTAATCTCAACTTCTCTTTTGCATTATATTTCTTTTTTACCTAGATGAATTGTCAAATATATGTATATGTATGCATGTGTGTGTGTGTGTGTGTATGTGTTTAGATTATATGTATGTGATGAAAACAAAACTCATACTTTTATTCGTAAACTTTGTCTTATTCTTAAAATTTTAATTTTGTTAACAATATCATTTGCCATTCTAGCGTGGAACCTAATACAACATCTTTATTTTCCCCTTATTGTTATTACTCTATTAGTTACCAAGTCTGAGAATTCATCAGCACACACACACACACACACACACAAACACACACACACACTCACTAGCTAAGTAACTCTGAAGTCAAATTGCTTATGTTTCAATGCAGGTACAACCACTTCTGAGTTCTGTGATCTCAGTTTGTGTTACTTAAACAGTTTGCTTTTCAGAATTTTCTTCTGTAAAATGTGAACAATAGTAATAATATTTTTATTTTGGCATTATTATGAAGTTCAAGTAAAATGACTCATGTAAAATGCTTAGTATCTAGTTGCCTCTTATGAATTTTTGCTGGTATTACTTATGAATTTTCTTTGGAATCAGCTACTTTCCATTCATATCTACTGATAATACACAAAGTATTCTTATTACCTCTCACCTGAAATACTTCAATACTATGTGCACTTCGTGTCCATTTCAAGTACTCATTCTCGTTCCCATTCATCAAGTTCTCTGTAAATAACCCTGTAAATGTTATACTAATAAAATGTTTTCAAAATAAGATTCAAAGACCTAAAAATAATATTCAAGGGTCTCAATGTGGTTAAAATTACTTTTCTAATCTTTTGTTTTCTTCGCTCCTTTCTAAGCTACAGGCAAACCAGAAACTAATCTCCACTTTGCTACACGTATGAAATGTATATTAATGCTATTTGCATTTGCTGGAATTGCATTTTGTACTATTACTGGTTGTTAAAGTCTGTATCGGCTGCTGTCATGTGTGTCATCCATATTCCCTCTTTGGGCTAAAGTATGTATCCCCCTAGCTATTGAAAGAAAGATAGCAGAATCCTTACAGCAGAAGCTGTAAGACTTCATAATTGTCTGAGTTGCCATGCGAGTGATTATGACTCCTTCTTGGGGTAGCCCACATCGGGGAAATCATCAACAAGAAAGTGTAAAGTCTTTGGCTTATTGCCTCATCACATGATAACAATGAAGGGCTATACCAGCCCCAAAGATCTCCTTGACTTTGGTTTGTGGTTTCTTGAAATGTGGCAGCCTTAATTCTCCCACTGTGTAATCCTGCTTCCTTAATAATAATTCCAATAGCACCCCCTAAAATTCTTCATGCAGGTATGCATCTTACAATCTACTTACCTGGGCAGCCAGTCTGTAGAAATGTCTCATCTACCTTCTAAGGCCTTGCTCCAGTATATAAAATGTCTCTTACTCTGAATAACAAACCAAAGGGATGTTTGAGGGATGTTTCTTCTATACCTAATTTGTTAAGAATTTTTATCACAAAAGGATGTTGAATTTTATAAAATGTATGGTTCTTTTTTTTGGATCGATGAAGATGATCATGTTTTTTCCCTTTATTCTCTTGATGTAACACATTGATTTGCAAATATTTAACCATCTTTAAATAAATTTAACTGGCTTATGGTTAATTACCTTCTAGAGGTATTGTTACATTTGATTTGCTGAGGTATTTTCCTGAGGATTTTTGTATCTGGGTTCATCAGGGATGTTGGCTTATAGATTTCCTTGTGTTGTGTGTTTAGTTTTGTAATATTGGGGTTCATGGGTTCACGGTGCCCTCAGCACCCCTGAGAGGATGTTTCTCAAGGTTCTTGATCTCCTACCCTCTCAAGAATGAGAGAGGGGACCACAGCACAGTGCGCAGCAAATGCTGGACTCAAAAGGGTTTTATTTAAAGAGAGAGAGAAACAGGAAAAGGAGAGAGAAAGAAACAGCTAACTCTCACACTGAGAGAATCCAGAAAGATGGAATCCAGGAAAGGAAAGCAGCTTCCACACTGAGTGGAAGGGAATAGAGAGAGATGGAGTTTAGGAGGGGAAGACAGGCTTCCACGAGAGAGTGTGGAAGGCGACCCCAGAGGGAAAATCCAGGATAGAGAAAGACGACTTCCATGAAGGGAGTATTCGTGCAAGGGGATCCAAACATGGAGTCCAAAGGAATGTGGAAGAACGGGACTTTAACCTGGGAGGAACTCCCACATTCTGCAAGACCCCAGGCCAATGAAAGGAGTTCCTTAGAACTTCTGCTGGAGTGATTGACTCTTAGTTTCTTCCCATGCTGATGAAATTCAAACATGAACCCTTAAATCTCCCAAATGGAGAGAGATGGGATGGGGGCATGGCGCTGGGAAATTCTTGCCCTTAAAACCACGCCCCCTTGTGGACCCAGAAAGAGAATACATTCCCTCAGTTTTGGTGCCAGGTCAGTGTTGGCCTTATAAAATGAATTAGGAAGAATTAATTTCTATTCAATGTCTAGGAACAGTTTAACAAGACTTGTTAATTCTTCCTTAAATGTTTAGTAGAATTCAGCAGTAAAGCCATCCAGTTTTGGGCTTTTATTTGTTGGGAGACTTTTATTATTGATTCAAACTTATTTCTCCTTATTGAGTGCTCAAGTTTTATATTTCTTCCTGCTTCAATTTTGGTAGGTGATTTGTGTCCAGGAATTTATTCATTTCCTCTAGATTTTCTAACTTATTGACATATAGTTGTTTACAGTAGTCACCAGTGATCCTTTGCATTTCTATCATGTCAGTTATAATGCCTCCCTTTTTTCTGGTTTTATTTATTTTGGTCTTCTCTCTCTTTTTAATTAGTCTAGCTAATGTTTTGTTAATTTTGATTATCGTTACCAAAACCAACATCTTATTTCATCTTTTGCATCTTTTTTAGTCTCAGTTTTATTTAGATCTGCTCTTATTATTTCCATCTACTACTAATTTTCAGTTTGAGTTGTTCTTACTTTTCTAATTTCTTGAAGTTCATTGTTAAATTGTTTATTTGTGATGTGGGTGTTTGTTTCTGTAAGCTTTTGTGCTATAGGTATTTGCTGCTTTAAGCTTCCTTCTTAATACTGTTTTTCCTGTATCCCATAGGTTTTGATATATTGTGTTTTCATTTTCATTTGTTTCTAGAATTTTTTTTATTTCCTTCTAAATTTCTTTATTGATCCAATGGTCCTTTAGGAGCGTGCTATTTAATTTCCATGTATTTGTACTGTTTTCAGAGTTTCTCTTGTTATTGATTTCTAATTTTATTCCATTGTGGTAGAGCATGTATGGGTTTAAGTGCAAGAGAAAGAGCCGTACCACTGGGTTCAGCTGGTGTCATAATATTGCAGTCATCTAAATGGATACAGAGTCCTCAAAGATGTAGAGATGCAGGGATTATTGGGCCATGGGGAAAGATATAGCTTGACGTTGGCTCCACTCTCAAAATGGCACCACAATGCAGCAGCTTATGTTACAGGGAATAGGAGGGATCCTGTGTGATTTTCCTCTGTGCAACAATATAAACTCCAGACAGCTTCCTGTGCTAGGCCCAGAACTTGTGAGAGATGGGATAGCAGATGTATCTGAGGGGAATGTGGATTGTTAGGGATCACATGCTTATTTTTTCTCATTATAAGGAATCCTTCCTCATTCCAAGCCAATCATGGCTGACTGCTTCACTTTCCTATCTATGCTACCATCTCAAGTTTTCTTGCCTCAAGTATTCCGAGTCACTTGCTTGCTGTACTCCCATGTCCTCCTTCAGATGCTTTATGTGATGTTCAGTTATTTACTTGCATTTTTGGTCTTTCTTTGTGAAAGAGGAGAGTGCTGTATGCCTACAGTTGGCCTTCCTTTCCTCCAGGCATTTTTATGACCATTGTTTTTTATTCAGTAAATACATTCAACCTGCTAATATAAACACATTTTTTAAGTAAGCTAATATGGACAGGTATCAAAATTTAATAATTTATTGAATGCAGTGAGGAATTACCAAATATATTTTTTAATGTATAGAAAAAGTTACTGCATTGAAATGTTGCTTGAGGAACTGGAACTTAATAGATATTACTCATTTGCTTTAAATTTTTTATATAAATGACAGAAAGGACCTTGAGGATAGCTGTATATTATTTCTAGAATAGCAAGAATTTTGTGAAAAGCAGAAGTCAGCTATATTGACAAACTAAACAGACAAGAGTTAACAAGTTACAAAAGTTATTTGAATTTACCCTGAAAGAGAAAGCCTAGAGGCAAATCTTAAAGCAAGAATTATGGAGTATTTTTAAAAATATTGTAGAATTATGAGAAAAATTCTAAAATTGTCTGTTTTACTATTCCATATGCAAGCATGTTAGTGACATTCATCAATGTTCACCATCTCTAATAAGACACAGTAACCTTCACCAAATAACATTTTAAATGAATAGAAAAAATAAGCAATGAAAGGAAGGAAGAGGGTGTTCCTACCAGATACCAAGACAAAAATTTCGTAATTAAAGCTATTGGTATTCGTGAGGGAATGTATTCTCTTCCCGGGTCCACAAGGGGGCATAGTTTCAAAAGCAAGAACTTCCCAGCACCATACCTCCACCCACTTCTCCATCCAGGAACTTAAAGGTCTTTGTTTAACTTTTGCATGCATGAGGGAGAAAATCAAAGATCAATCACTCCAGTGGAAGTTTCAAGGAACTCCTTTTATAGGCCAAAAAACTTAAATGTGGGAAGAATTACTCCGAGGTTAAAAGTCCCCTTCTCCCACATCCGGGCGGACTCCATTTCTGGATCCCCTTCCATGACCTCATGGGGGCTGCTCTCTTTCTGTTTCTTTCTCCTTTTTCTCTCTCTGCCTAAATAAATCACTCTCCGCAAGAAAACTCTTTGGGGTCCAATATTTACTTAAATGAGCAACCACGCCTGGTGGGGTCCTCCCTCCCATTCTTGGGTGAGTGAGGGACCAAGAGCCTGGAACAACACCATCTTACTGGGGAGCTGAGCCTCCCCCATACCCTGAAAATTGGTCTCATTAGTGCAAAGATATATCAATGAAACATAATAGAGCATCCAGATGGGAAAAATAGTCACACCTATAAGGAAACTCAATTTATCACAGAGTAAGTTTGCAGATTGGTAAGAAAATTGCAGAGCTATTTGAACAATGATGGAATGATAAATTTTATAGAAAAAGTAAATAAAATAAGATTCCTATTTCATATGTCATATCAAAAAAATTAAGGTACATTAAAGCTCAAAGTAAAAAAACTAGAGCTAACATTTAGAAAACATTATAGAAGAATAGCTGTATAAATTTGACTTAAGGAATAATTTTAGGCCATGTCTAAAACCTGGGTCTTAATTTTTTTATTTATGTATTTTAGGTTGTGGAATACAGGTGCAGAAAGTGCAGGTTTGTTACATGGGTAAATGTGTGTCATGTGGTTGGCTGCACCTATCAACCTGTCACCTAGGTTTTAAGCCCTGCATGCTTTAGCTATTTGTCCTGCTGCTCTCCCTCCCTTTGACCCTCTCCAACAAGATCCAGTGTGTGTTGCTCCCTTCCCTGTGTCCATGTGTTCTCATTGTTCAATTCCTACTTATGAGTGAGAATATGTGGTGTTTGGTTTTTGTTCCTATGTTATTTCCCTGAGGATGATGGCTTCCAGCTTCATCCATGTCCCTGAAAAGGGAATGATCTCATTTATTTTTGTGGCTGCATAATATTCTACAGTGTAAATGTGCCATATTTTCTTTATCCACTCTATCATTGCTGGGCATTTGAGTTGGTTCCATGACTTTGCTACTGTGCGTAGTGCTGCAATTAACATACACAAACATATGACTTTATAACAGAAAAATTTATATTCATTTGGGTATATACTCAGCCATGGGATTGCTGGGTCAAATGGTATTTCTGGTTCTAGGTCCTTGAGGAATTACCACACTGTCTTCCACGTGGTTGAACTAATTTACACTCCCACCAACATTGTAAAAGTATTTCTATTTCTCCACAGACTCTCCAGCATCTGTTGGTTCTTGACTTTTTCATAATCACCATTCTGACTGGTGTAGGAGTATCTCATTGTGGTTTTGATTTGCGTTTCTCTAATAATCAGTGATGGTGAGCTTTTTTTCATGTTTGTAGGCTGCAGAAATATCTTCTTATGGGAAGCGTCTATTCATATCCTTTGCCCAATTTTTGATGAGGTTGTTTTTTTCTTGTAAATTTTTTATGTTCCTTGTAGATTCTGGATATTAGACCTTTGTCAGATGGGTAGACTGAAAAATTTTTCTCCCATTCTTTAGGTTGTCTGTTCAATCTGCTGATAGTTTCTTTTGCTGTGTGGAAGCTCTTGAGTTTAATTAGTTCCATTTGTCAATTTTAGCTTTTGTTGCAATTGCTGTTGACGATTTCATCATAAAATCTTTGCCCATGCCTATGTCCTGATTGGTATTGCCTAGGTTTTCTTCAAGAGTTTTCATGGTTTGGGGTTTTACATTTAAGTTTTTAATTCATCTTGAGTTAGTTTTTTGTTTAAGGTCTGAAGAAGGGCTCCAGATTCAGTTTTCTGCATATGGCCAGCCAGTTTATTCAGGACCATTTATTAAATAGGGAATCTTTTCCCCATTGCTTTTGTCAGACTTGCCAAAGATCAGGTGATTGTAAATGTGTGGCCTTATTTCCAAGTTCTCTCTTCTGTTCCTTTGGTCTATAGTTCTATTTTGGTACCAGTACCATGCTGTTTTGGTTACTGTCACCTTGTAGTATATTTTAAAGTCAGGTAGCATGTTGCCTCCAGCTTTGTTGTTTTTCCTTAGAATTGTCTCAGCTGTGTGGGCTCCTTTTTGGTTCCATATGAATTTTAAAGTAGTTTTTTCTACTCTGTGAAGAATGTCAGTGGTAGTTTGATGGGAATAGCATTGAATCTATAAATTGCTTTGGGCATTATGACCGTTTTCATGATATTGATTCTTCCTATCCATGAGAATGGAATATTTTTCCATTTTTTTGTGACCTCTCTTATTTCCTTGAACAGAGGTTTGTAGTTTTCCTTAAAGAGGTCCTTCACATCCGTTGTTAACTTATTCCTGTATATTTTGTTCTCTTTGTGGCAATTGTGAATGGGAGTTCATTTATGATTTGTCTCTCTGCTTGTCTATTGTTGGTGTATAGGAATGCTTGTAATTTTTGCACATTGATTTTGTATCCTGAGACTTTGCTGAATTTTCTTGTCAGTTGAAGGAGTTTTGGGGCTGAGACAATGAGTTTTTCTAAATATAGGATAACATCATCTGCAAACACAGTCAATTTGACTTTCTCTCTTCCTATTTAAATACCTTTATTTCTTTTTCTTGCCTGATTGCCCTGGCCAGAACTTCCAATACTATGTTGAATAGGAGTGGTGAGAGAGGGCAACCTTGTTTTATGCCAGCTTTCAAAGGGAATGCTTCCAGTTTTTTCCCATTCAGTATGGTATTAGTTGTGGGCTTGTCATAAATAGCTCATTATTTTGAGATATGTTCCATCAGCACATAGTTTATTGAGAGTTTTTTAACATGAAGGGAAGTTGAATTTCATCCAAGACTTTTCCTGTGTCTTTTGAGATAATCATGTGATTTTTGCCATTGGTTCTGTTTATGGGATGGATTACATTTACTGATTTGCATATATTGAACCAGCCTTGCATCCCAGGGATGAAGCCGACTTGATTGTGGCCCAGAAACCTTTGGATGTGCTGCTGGATTCAGTTTGCCAGTATTTTATTAAAGATTTTTACATGGATGTTCATTAGGGATTTTGGCCTGAAGTTTTCTTTTTTTATTGTGTCTCTGCCAGGTTTTCATATCAGGATGATGCTGGCTGGCCTCAAAAAATGAATTAGGGAGGAGACCTTCCTTTTCAATTGCTTGGAATAGTTTCAGAAGGAAGGATACCAGGTCTACTTTGTACTTGTAATAGAATTGTGTCTCTGAGCCCCTGGCTGGAGTTGGAGTTCCTGCAGGGAGACCCTGAAACCACAATGTTAGCTGCCGCCCCTCCCCCAAGGGGCTCAGAAGGCTTAGACAGCAGGCAGCTGCCGCAGTGGTGATGGCCGCCTCTCCTCCTGGTAACTCAGTAGGCTTAAGCTGATTCTAGACCAGTGGGTGTTGAGAATCTGTGCAGCTCTGTGTTTGGAACCCAAGACCCGGGTGGCATGGGCTCACGAGTGGGATCTTCCAATCCATGAGTTGTAAAGTTCCATGGAAAAAGCATGGTTTCCCAGGCTGGGTAGTACAGTCACTCACCACTTCACTTGCCTGGGAGTGGGGGCTTCCCTGCCCTATGTGGCTCTTACGTGGGCCGCAGTATGCCAGCTACCTAGTCCATCCTAATGACACAACCTGGATACCTCAGTTGCTGGTACAGGATTCACACACTGTTTTATATCTTTTTGATGGGAGCCTCCAATGGTCCAGGTCTTAGTTTTTATACAAAGTACATTACACCTAAGTATTAACAAAGTTTAATAAGTCTTATTATATTAAAATCAAAGAACTTTTTTTAAAAAAGTAAATAGACCCTATAGAACAGTGAAACAGCTAGCCCTAAATTGGGAGAAGCTACTTATTTAATAGACAGCTGAAAAGTAATTGATAATCAACATTTTTAGAAATATCCTAAGGAAAAGAAGAATAAGGGAAGTACCACAGTAGTAAAATAGGCAAAAAACTTCAATAAGTACTTTTTTAAAAATTATACCCTTTTGCATGACACAAAATTTAAAAATTTATGAAGTCAAGGAATGACAGCAATATAGAGCAATGTTTATCTTTATCTATTACTGTGAAAATTAATGAGATCAATGTGTTAATCAATATGATTATGTAATAAAATTAACTATATCCAGTACCTATGACTCAAGAATTTCACTCTTATATCCTCTTAACAATTCTTGAGAACATGAACTATGATTCATGTCTAAGAATATTTCTCTTCTTCTAATTCATCCCCCACAAAAATGACAATTTCTGGTTAGTAAGACTCATGTCCTCTATAATCTCAGTGATGTTGCCTATTGCCACATCAAGTTCCCTATTAGTTAGCTGTCTCTTACTGAGGAACTGTTTTCATGTTTGGCTCATTCTTACCCTTTTATGAGAAAATTATGCCTTGTAGATTCTTATCAGTCTTTCTCAGGAAGTAGACATTTTCTTTCTGTAAAGAAGAGATATCAAGGGGAGATCAGCAGATATAGTGGTTAGAAGCCCAGGCTCTGGGCTCTTCTCTTCTTTCTGACAGGAGTTATGTGACTTTGGGCAAAGAACTAAAGTCTTCAGAGTGCCTGTCTATACCATTTGAGAATAATGAACCAGTGCTAAGAAAGAAAGTATCATTGCATGTTGAAGTCCCTGTCCCTCTGAGAACATATTCTGCTAACTCCTCAGTATATGTGTAGAATTTCCCTCCATAAAAGAAATACTTTATTACAACATTTAAAGAAAAGTGAACACATCTTAAATTAGGTATATATGCTACGTCAAATTTGCCTTTCTTTGAATTTTGCAATTAACTAATGGTGGAAAGTTTAAGTTCTTAATTTCTTTCAAAGTAAAATCTGTTTGTTGGTGTTAATTTTCATACCTCTGAATTTCAAGACACATTAATTAGAATTCTATTTTTAAAATTAGTTGTTTCTTTGTTTTATAGCCAGAAATTATTAAATATCAAGTCTTATTTAAAACTCTCATATAACAAATAAATATGATGTTCAAATATAATAATACTTTTATATGGCAATTACTTTTTAATTAACAGGTGAAAGCCCATTGTCTATAAGACTTTCTAAAAGATTATTATTCAATAATAGTAAATTAAACATTTTATTACTATGAAAAAATCCTATTAAAAATGTGTTATCCTAATAATTATTAATAATTTTATAATAACAAGAGACCTTGTGACTTTTTAATTTATAAACAAGAAGGGATAAATAAAACACTGCAACCACAAAATGTATCTGATTATTCACTAAACTGAGAGATGACACTGAATATGGCAATATTTGTCTGAAGTAAAATATGGAAAACTACAATATCAAAAGACAATGGATTACAGGTAATATAAGTCATCCATGCTACATATATAAAACATGATTATATGCTGCAATAAATTTTTGTAGAAAATTATATTTTTATATTATTTATTTTGTGTTATACAGAATATAAAAACATTTTATCTACAGGAAAATAAAGAATTTTTTAAAAACCATCAAGAATGCTGTGTGAAAGAACCATTTTTCTAAATAAAATTATTATAAATGTACTTTTAAATTATTAAAGTAAATTATTTTCTAAATGATTATATACTTTAAGAATAACAAAGAGTTAATAATGTTGAAGTATAGAGTTTGAATATGTTTTACATAAAATTAAGGGGCTTTTCAATATATAATTATAATGTTTTAATTTTATTGTTTCTAGTATTTGAATTTTGACATATTTAGGTTTTTAATTCTAGTTTTTATTTTAATAGAAGAAAAATCATTCACATTTCATATAAAATGTTCAACTCTTCCCAAGTTACATATAGTTATAAGAGAAATATAGATAGATGAATGGATGGAAAGATGAATGGATGGATGGATAGAAAGATAGATAAAGATTTGGCTATAGATATGCATGTTAAGAATGTACTATACGCCAACATTCTAAATCCAATTACAGTACATTTAAAAAATGCAAAAAACAAAATGTAACTTTTTTTTCCATAATCAATTTGGCACTCCGTTTGAGGTCCTCACCCCACTGAGTAGTAAAAGGATAAAAAATAAATAAATTGAGATCAGTCCAACATTCACAGTTTATTTCAGTGATCCAAATTTTTTCTTTGGGCATTTCAGCCTATTTTGTTTAAATATCCAGCCTTTCCAACATCCTTCTCTTTCTCCCTCTTACTGATGTTTTGATGTTTGCTAAAGGTCTTGCATGAGCTCATGGGTGGTTTTAATATACCTCCTGTATTAAAACCATATTAGATGCTTGTATTGCCCATGAACTTGCACAGTCTCTCCAGCAATGGTCCTTTTCCACCTTCCACTGTTCATCTTTCTGGACCTTGGAGATTTAAGACTGTGTATCTGGTTCTCATGTGTCTATTCCCCCTCAATTGGGTTATGCCCAACAATTTTCCCTGAAATTCCATCTCAACTCTTGTTGGAGTTTCCCAGATGTTGGACATAATTCACATTTTTCTCCATCCAGTTGGCTTGCCCTAAGTTCTGTTACCACTGAGACACTTTGACACCTTCTGAAAATATTCAGTCAAGCTCAGCCAACTTTCCTATAAACTCCCTAGGGTATATATATGGGAGTTCACACACCCAGAAACCCAGCATTGGCAGCTAGAGGAATATAAAGACCTAAACATGCTCTTCTACTAAGTTTATTTTAATCCCAAGTTGGCATTTGTTCATTTCCTAGTGTCTCAAACATTTTTCCTAGATTACTCTCAATTTTTCAAACACATCTCCCTAGGAAGTATACAGAATTAGAGGACTGAAAAACATGTGTCTCAATATGTTCTTACTCTATTTCTATCTTTCAGATATACTTCATAATAAGCTGGACCAGAAAGGGCAGGTTATGTATATCCTCTGTGTCATAAAATTTCACTAAAAGATTATGTTCAATCCCACAGAACTAAGCTTCGAGTCAGGCCTTTCTAGCAATAAAGAAATGGACAACACCATAACAAATAGAACATTATGCCACAGAGACAGTTAAACTAGAAAAGTAGTACTTAGAAAAGTTCGTATATTTGAAGTCTATTAACTATTTTTGTGAAATTGCAAAAAATATACACTCTATGTTCTATAAAGAACTATATGATCAAGTCCACCAGACCTAATTATAATATGCTTACTAGCATTCAAGAAAATTACAAAATTTAGAAGTTATTTTCTTTCCTAACAAAAACCTGTACTTAAAACTACTGTTTCAATAAAGATTTACATTTGATGATGAAAATACGAATGTCTTATTTCACATCTGCTACATCAGACTTATTCAGACTGCTCATTTCCCACATCCCCAGCAGGGCAGATGAATGTCTTGGAATGCCCAGAGAGAAACCCATGTCTGACAAAGAAAATGCAAATTTTAAAAATATTGACTAAAAACATTACTTTATTACACTTTAAAGGTGATTTTCTATTAAATCACCATTTACTTATTTTCCTCCACCGTTCAAAGGCAAAACTGACAAATGGAGTTAGCATAATGGAAAAGTAAAACAATTGGGCATTACTAAAATCATGTAAAATTTGAATTTTAAAATTTTATTTTATGCGTCTGGTGCTTAAGTGTAAGAATCAAACTAAGTAAACAGGTATACATACTGAGCATATTTTTCATATTTAAGCTGAAAATATTGCTATTCATAATAGAAGTGGTCTCCAAAGGCACTAAAATTAAAGAATTTTTGAATTTTTCTTTTTACTGCTCTACTATAAATATCTACAGCTACTCTGTTCCTATTGATTGATTCTCTGTAACATAGTCTCCATTTAACATACATGCCATTTCATTTTGTGCAACAGTTTTTGTTTAAGTAGCAAAGACACTTTTCATACTTATAGAGAGAAAAAGTAAAGAAGAAAGTATTCAAAATTTAAAAATAAGCATAATGCTTCATTTGCCATAATGACAGGCAGGCGTTATATTGTCAGAAATTAAATGATTATTTTTCTTTATTCCAAATTATTCCAAACTACTTATTGAGTTAATCAGTGAACATATGCTTTCACAAATGTCTAATATCACATGTAGACACAACACATTACACACAAACACGGAAGTTGAACTTTTTATTCTTTTTTTCTCGAATACTTAAAACACTCTTCCCTTTAACAGAATTGTTTACCTATGTTTCCGTTTTTTTTAAATCTGTAAAGTACATAAATACATGATCTTTTTTGCTGATTTTATCCACATAACCCCCAAAGTACTTAAAATACTATCTCGTGTATGTTTTCTTCTCAAAAATAAATTTTAAAAATAATATGACTAAATTTAAAATAGGAACAATAAAATACACTATAATTAAGTACAATATAATTTAATATAATATGAAATATAAATAAAAATTTTAGGTCAGAAACCAAAGTCTAATAATTAATTTGTTCATTTAGGGAATGTTTACATGTTTCTACTTTTGTTCTCCTGTTCTAATTATATGGTGAGTTATTTTAATCTTTATTTTCAAGTTCTTTAAGAACATAAAATTGTCCATGTAGCAGTAATATTTTTAGTTATTCTAAAATTCTATGAGTTTCTAAAATAATAAAATGCCAGTAGAGACAAATAAATGCCCAAACAAAGGAAGAGATGGTGACAAAATCTTAAATGTATATGGAAAAATGGAGGCCTTTTTTAATATGTAAGAAAAGTAAGACAGACTATACTCCTAGAAACAGAAGAGCAAATATTTATAAAATAAAAAGTGTGGATTTACTAATATTTATTTTAAAGTATTAAAAGTATATTTAGCCAAAGATGTTTAGTTAGTAGCAGTTAAAAATACATGTCTAATGCAGTGTTTCTGAAAGCAAGAACAGCATCTGTTACCAAGCAACTTTGTCAAAAATGAAGATTTCTGGTCAGCACCACTGAACAGGAATCCTTTAGTATGAGACTTGGAAGTATGCATCTTAAGCATACACCCTAGGTGATTCTGATGCATGTTAAGCTTTGGGATTCATTGGGAGTATACATTTGAAAGTGATTCCATGAATAATTACTTATTGATTGGCTATTTTAACAGTGGCAGGCATTGTTATTGGAAAATATGAGTGGAGAAGAAACACGGAAAAAACAAGTGCCTTGGTGAAGCTTGCATTCTAGAAGGAAAGAATCATATGCAGAAAGAAAATAGATAAAGCTATAATGTGCTTAAAATCATCAAGACAGAATCAGTTAGGCAAGATGGTAGAAAAGAGAAGCCAGGGAAATATTAACATGCAGCATATAGAAGATAATCACAGAGCAAGAAGAAGGCAAAAAGAGGACAATTCCATAAAATTAAAAGGAGGGAAAAATAAGAAAAAAAGGGATGGGCGGGGGATGCGTAGTCAATCTTTCTAAAAACTATAGGTACGTGAAAGTGGATACAGACTTAGGAAAGGTAATTGCTGAGAGCAGTATGGGAGAGATAGAGAATGTGTACTTCCCTTTGTTTAAGGCAGATTAAGCAGGAGATATACCAAGAGCCCCAAGAGCAAGCCTTGTACCTTCTCCATGAGGGAGCAGTTTATTACAATTGAATGATGGTATACTGAGACATGCCATGAAAATTCAGTGGTGTTGTGACTAAAATGAATGAAAGAATAAATGAGTGCATGAATGAAATAATAGTCAAAATACCTGATTTGTAAATCTGTCCCATGTCAATGGGCTCTTTACCTAACAGAGGAGAAATTAAGTAGAGGTTACACATTGGGACTGATCTTTACACCATATTATTGCCTGTTTTAACAGTGGCAGGCACTGTTACTGGAAATATGAGTGGAGATCTATCTATACTATTATACATCTATACTATTACCACTATCTATGCTATTATCAATACTATTATACTATCTATACTATTATCACTGCTTGTGTAAAGTTAAATTCTGGTATGAAACTGTAATTTGGATTTTAATAGCATATATTGGAATAATGGGAATTACAGGGAAAAAAATAAAACAATGTTTATTGACAAATGTGCCTAACTGATGTCTTCTTGTCAAACTATGTATTTTTAAAGAATTACATACTGTGTTCAAATTGTAATTAAACATTAGGCATCTGCTTTGCCTTCTCAGTGTAATTTTAAAAACCCATAAACTATAATGTATGGAAGATCAAAATGAGAAGACACTAGACGCCAGACTTCTATCTCTTTCTGGGGAATACTGAGCTTATTCCCTCCTCAAGGAAATGGAAGCTATTTACTTTCTCTTTTTCTCTACATAGTGCATAGAACACATCTCTCATATCGTTAGATGTCTGGCAATTTTCAACTTGTCATTTAGAACTCAACTCAAGTAGTACCTTCTCAGAAAGGCTTACAATGATCACCGTTTCTAAATTTTATGTCTTCCAAACAATTCTAATATCATCTTATTTAATTTTATTCCTTCATATCTTATTTTGTTCATGGTCTCCCCCACCTCCACTCCCTGCACCAGGTAGACTGCAAGCATATTAATATAGAATACTTTTTTTACTAACGACGTTAGATGCTAGATAAAATTCTGTTAAAGAAATGCTGTTTTCTTTTTATAAATAAAAATAGCATAGACTATTTTAAAAATCAACGTATTACTATGGCTGAGAGGAAAGAGACATTGACTTTGGGGATAAATAAAACATAATAAAAATAACATTGTAAATAAAAATAAATAGATCTTTAAAATCTCCGTGTGCAGAATTTTGTGTGAGTTTTCAACTCATTTTGAGTGCAAATACTGGAACATATGGTAAGAGTATGTATATTTTGCAAGAAACTGCCCAATTGTTTTTCAGAGTAGCTGGATCATCTTGCATTTCCACCACCGCTGAATTAATTCCAATTGCCTCACATTATTCCCAGGAATTGACACTGTTAAGTGTTCTGGATTTTGCAATTTTAACAGGTTTATAGGTTCTCATTGTTTTAATTTGTATTTTTCAATATGAGGTAAAGCATCTTTTCATACACAAATATTTGAAAATATAATATTTAAAATAATTAGATATCAATAGGTCAGGAATTCTCTTGCTATACATGAACTTCTTGTTCTTCATGCAATTAGTTGATGATCTAATTATTCTAAATTGATGAAACAAAATCTGTAATTCTAAATTCATCTTTCCCATTCCCTCCATATAGCTAGTCTTTTTTGCCCACATTTTTGTGTTTCTTTCTTCAATGCAATTAGAAATAAATTTTAGTAACATGGGCTTAATAAGATAGATTATTTTTCAAGTCTTATTCTAGTTTTTACTAGGATTAGATGTATGTAAATGTTGAATAAAATGATACACTTGCATTTTTGATTTCTTATTTCTCAGTTTTAAAGATTTCTATATACAAGCCCTGTTTCAGAAATGTTTGGCAAACATGTTATCTCATTCTGTTGCTAGCTTTTAGTGTCATTGTTCATTTTATAATAGTGTCTCTTCCACAAGTTTTAAATTTTAATAAAGACAAACTCAGCAATTTTTTTTCATGAATTATAATTTCTGTATTGTATCTAAAAACTCAACACTAACCCAAGGACATGTAATTTTTTCTTATGTTTTTCTCTATAAGTTTCATAGCTTTGTACTTCATATGGAGGTCTATGATTCCTTTTGAGTTACTTTTTGTCATACAAAATTTGTGTGTAAGTTAATTTTTGGTGCATTTGGATATCCAGTTGTCCTTGCATCATTGATTGGGAAGATTATCTTTGTTCACTAAGTTGTGTTTGCCACTTGGTAAAAACTCTATTGACTACATTTGCATAGTTTTATTCCTAGGCTCTCCACAATGATCCATATTTCTATTCTTCCACACTATCATACTGTCTGGATTATTATAACTTCATATATCTGTTCTTTCACTAATAGTACATAATCTGGATTACAATAGCTCTGTAAGTGCCAAAAGCAGGTAGTAAGAATCCTCCAACATTTTCTTCTCTTCAGTATTTTTTTTTTTAGTGAAAGAGATGGGATAAGGGAAAAGGGGGAGGGGAAGATGCCTTCTATTCACAATTTTTTAGCTATTTTCAGTCCTTCAACATTCCATATAAACTTGAGAATTTGTCAATATCTGCAAAATAGTTTGCAAAGATTTTATTTGAGATTAAATTAAAGCTGAATGTCAAGTTGGGAAGACTGACATCTTAACAATAATTAGTCTTTCATACGTTAATGTAAATATTCCTGTGTTTATTTGTATCTTCTTTGATTTTTGTCACACAATTTTTATAGTTTTCAATACATACAGCTCTTTTACATATTTTATTAAATTTTTACTTAGGTGTTTCATTTTTTGAAGCTATTAATTTCTTTTAATTTCTTATTTCAATTATTAATTTTTGTTGTCGAGAATAGCAATTGATTTTTGTACATTAACACAGTCTCCTGAGACCCTAAAGTGCTCATCTATTAATGTCAATTTGTTCTATTCTTTCGATTTTCTTAAATTATAATTTTTATTTATTTCATTTCAACTCATTTTAGATGTAGAGGTACATGTGCAGGTTTGTTATATGGGTATGATTTTCTGTTTTTATAGTCATGTAATCTGCAAACAAAATTCATCCTTTCTGAATTCTATTTTTTATTACCTTTTTTTTTTTTTTTTTTTTTTTACTGCCTGGCCTAGAATTTTTAGTATGATGATGTTTAGATGTATGAGAGACAACATTCTTGACTTTTTCTTCAACTTAAAGGAAAAATATCTAGTTTCTTACCATTAAATAACATGCTAAATGTAGGTTCTTTGTAGATGTAGGTTCTTTCTTTATCAAGTTGAAGTTCCCATCTACTCTTACTTTGTTCAATTTTATCACAAGTTATTGTAAAATTTTGTCAAATTCTTTTCTACATGAATTGATGTGATTGTATAATTTTTCTTTTTAAGCATACTGATATGGGGGATTACACTGGTTGGTTTTAAGATTTAATAAAATTTAAGATATTTTTCATATTTAACCAGCCTTGCATACCTGCAATAAATGCATATTGATTGTTGTATTTAATTCTAAGGTAGTGTTAGGCTCAATTTTCTAATATTTTGGTCAAGATTTTTGCATCTACATTAATGAGAGACATTACCACAATTATTTTCCCTTCTCATAATGCCTTTTTCTAATTTGAATATTTGGGTGATAAAATGTCCTGAAGTCAGCAATTTTTTTCCCTTTGCTTCATTATCTAGAAAATTTTCTAGAGAATTGATATTGTTTTTATATTAACTGTTTTGTAGAATTAAGTAGTGAAGTCAGCTGGGTCTTGAACTTTGGATGAGAAGTTTATTAGTTATTGATTTAAAGATCTAGTTTAATTTTTAAATTAATTTTTCTCTATTGTTTTCCTATTTGCATTGTTATTATTTTCTGCTCTAATATTTATTTTTTGCTGCATGCCATAGACTTAAGTTTCTCTTGTTTCTCTGGTTTTCTAAGATGAGAGTATATGTGACTGATTTTTCATTTTTCTTCTTTTCTGACATATACCTTTTATGCCTCTATTTTCTCTCTAAGCACTGTTTTTGTTGCATACCACAAATTTTGATACAATTTCATTTACTTCAAGATATTTTAAATTTTATTTTGATAGTTTTTTGATCCAAATGTTACTTAGAAATGTTTTGTTTAATTTCCAAACATTAAGAGATTTTCCTGCTCTATCCATTTTATTGATATCTTGTAATTATGTTGCTATCTGGAAACATGTCTTCTATGATTTCTACTTTTTGAAACCTGTTAAAGTATGTTTTTTGGCCCATAATGTAGTCTAATTTTGTGAATCTTGCATACAAGCTTAAGAATATGTGCTCTGATGTCATTGGATGTGGTATAATGTCAACTACATCAAATTAATTAATTGTGTTTTTCATTCTATTATATTCTTACTGATTATTTACTTCCTCGATTTATCAATTTCTAAAAGAAAATTGTTAGAGTTTCCAACTATAATGGTAGTATTGTCTATTTCTGTTTTAGTTTCCATGAGTTTTGCCATTCATAATTTAATGTTTTGATATTAAGTGCATACATATTAAAGACTGTCATGATACCTTAGAGCATTGACCCTTTTGTCATTATTTAACAATACTTTTTAAACCGGTAAGTTTTACTGTTCCTCATTTGAATAGTATATTTTTCATTGTTCTGGAGTATGCAGTGTCTGAAATTAATAGAGCTACTCTGGCTCTCTTTTAATTAGTATAGAAGTGGGACATCTTTCTCTAACCTGTTACCTTTAAGCTGCATTGATATTTAATGTGGAATTCTTTTAGACAACATATAATAGGGTCACGCTTTTTTTAATATTCTGAAAAACTTTCTCTTTTATTTGGCATATTTTCATGATTCCTATTTAAAGAGATAATTGATATAGTTGGATTAATACCTTTCCTATTTGTAACAGTTTTTATTTCTTGGCTGTGCTCTGTTTTTGTTTTAACTCCTAGTATTTTTCTTTCTTCTGTGGTTTTAATTGAGAATTTTATGATTTTAACTTTTACCTTTACATATCATTCAGTTTTTTTGGAAATTTTTTATAGTGTTTGCCCTATATAGCTTGCAATGTACAATTTTAACTAATTTATATCTATCTTTAGATAATACTATCCACTTTATGAATAGTGCAGGTATCCTTTAACAGAGTAGTTCTAATTCTTTCCTACCATCATTTATGACATTCCTGTCATTCATTCAAATTATCCATATGCTATAATCTTCCAGTATATTGCTGTATTATGAGTTAAAGAAACAGTATTATTCTTAAGTTAACAGGAATTTTAAATAATTATTTGCCTTCATTTACTTTTATAATGTTCTCTTCCGCTTTTTCTTTCTCTCTTTCTCTCTGTAATGTGCATCCAAGAACTACGTAATTTTCCTCTGCCTAAAGAAAAGTATTTAAAATTCTCAATAGGCAGATTTGTTGATAAATTTCTATGATTCTTGCTTTTCTGATAAAGTCCATTTCTTGTTCATGAGTAAACAAGGGAAATTTCATTGGATTTATTATTCTACATTGATTTTCTTTTCTTTCAGCATTTAAAATATTTCACTGAACTGTCTTATTGCTGCATGGATTCTGACATAAAGTTCACAATAATTCTTACACTTGTTACTGTTCAGGCAATATTCCTTACCCCACAGCTTCTTGCCAGATGTACTGTTGGTCTTTCATTTTCTACAGTTTGAAAATGATAAGTCTAGGTGTATATTTTTTATTATTTATCCTGCTTTGGGTTTGCTGAATTTCTTGGATCTGTGTTTTAATTTCTGTAATTAATTTTCAAAAATTTTCAGCCATTATCATAATACATATTATTTCTTTTTCTTTATCACTGTTTTCCCCTTCTGATATCCCCAGTACATGTATGCTATACTTTTTGAAACCATACCACCATTCTTGGTATTTGGATATTCTTTTGAGAAGTCAACCTTATATTTTCTTTTTTGAAATTCAGTTTGCAAAATTTCGATTTTATCTTCAAGCTCACAAATTCTTTTCCTATTATCAGTCTACTGATGAATGTATCATAGGTATTTTTCATTTCTCTTATTTTTTTCACTAGCATTCATTTTGATTCTTTTTTTAGATTTTTCACTTCTCAACTTACATTATTTGTTTGTTCTTGCATGCTGTCTACTTATGTTCCATTAGAGTTTTTAACATATTAATCGTTATTTCAGCTTCCTGCCTGTTAATTTTGAAATCTGTGGAATAACTAAGGCTAATTCTGATGCCTGTCTTGTCCCTTCACACTGTATGTGTTTTCCTTGTTTTTTAGATGCTTCGTAATTATTTGATGTAACCCACACATAATGTATTAAATAGTGGAAACTTATTTATCAGGTTCTTTAGTGTGAGGTATAGGTTGTTTTGAGCAGGCATTCTGCTATGATTAATTCTTCCTATAACTGTAGGAGTCAGAGGTATCTGATCCTACTGAAATCTTTGTTTTTGCCTTTACTGTTACTATGGATTTCCCTAAAAACTCTTACTTAGATTGAGTCTGATTCTTCCTGTTCTTTTACTTGTAGCCCATTGTTTTTATGTAGGCACGGTATTGATATGGGGCTGAAATATTGGAGAAGTGAAGCATTATACAATCTCATGATTTAATGTTAATTGTTTAGTGAGCCAGTGCCCCTCAACTATGACCTGGACAATTTTTTTGTTTGTTTCCCTAATCGCTCCAATCTCCTTAGGCTGGAGTAGCTTAGAGAGGCCTAGAGTCAAATAAATCACTTTTACCCAAGTACGTTAAGGACCAGGTAGAGAATTTTTCCCTGGTAGTAGGTCTTTGTTTTGAAGAACATTATGTGCGTATTTCACAATGATAACTTTTCCTATTGCCTTGCAAGAGCCATGATAGGATCTTTGTCCAATTTGCACTTAAACATGGTGGGGATTCTGGAAGTTAAACCCACAAAAGTGTGGACTGTCCCCAACTTTTTACTCCCTACAGTAGTTCTTTACTCTGTTACTAGTCTACATTCAGCCTCCAGCAGTTTGTCAGCAATATCATTTAGTTGTTCCTAGCAGTTAATGACTCCAGCAGTTTCTTCTCCAAGTAACGTGATCTGAACTGTCACTCTGAATTTGCCTGTCTCTTCAGATTTTAAGGTGATGATTTGCCCTGAAATCTCAATTATTTTACTTAATGGATACATGATAATTTATTTCCAGTGTATGCATCTTTTTTTTTTCTTATTGAAAGAATGGGAGAGCTGACTTCCAAGCATTTCACGTTTGCACTGAAACAGAATGTACTGAATTGCTTTTAAAGTGGTATTTAAACGTTACTTACAAGTATTTAAAAAATTTTTTTACTCATAATCATGTAATTCAGGTTTCACCAAAGAAATAAGCACTAGGGTGATTATTTCATTTCTGTAATGTTTAAAATTATATATTAATTCATTTGCTGATTTATACATTATTTCTTTAAAATCTTTTATTACGAGAATGTTTTAATAATTTATTCTTATAAATGTTTCATAAAGCATTTAGTCATTTTTAATGTACATTCATAAGTATATTTGACATCTTGAGGCAATTTTTTCACTCTGATAAAACTAAATTTGAAGAAAAAACAAAAACAATCACACAGAAATGCTTCTAGCAAAGATTGTACTATTTCTTCTTATTCAGATATTTTACAAAGAAAATGCAATAATTGAGAAAAACACGTTTGAATGACATCTGCTTTCTTCAACTTGTATAGTGTTAAACAGAGGACTTGCTAGAATATTTATCATTGTTTCCACTGTGTGTGAATTACCCTGAATATCCAATATATTTTATTCTACAGTCTCTCGTTCAGACCAAAACAGCGAAAGTTTGTGGCCCATCATATTCTATGCAACATTTAATATGCAAACTAATTTTGAAAGGCAAAAGGCACCTGCACCACAGATTTCAAAGGAATTTGCATAATAAATATGGTACAGACTCAAAGCTTGCCTTGCAGAGGACAATGACAGATGTGTAAGCAGTTTTGTGTGAAAGTCCTGCATAACAAAATTTGCTTTAGAGTTGAATTTCAGGGTCAGAGTAGGACAAGCAATCTATTATAGGATAAACATTTCATGTAAGCAAACATTCCATATTAGAGCATCCAAGGATTACTCTCTATACAAACTGTGGTGGTTGAAGGGTTTTTATTTTATCAAGAAATCTTAGAATTTCTTCTTGAATATTGAAGGGGGCTAACATTTGAAGATAAGAGCCTGTAACCTCTTTTCAGCCTGACAAGAGAAAGATCACTAAATTCTGATATTATCCCTTTTTTCATTTAGTTTATTATGCTTACTGTTAGTGTTTTTTTTTTCCTGAAAATTGTATCAAATCTTTTTTTGTCTACGTGATCGTGATGGTTTTAAATATTAATGAACTAATAACAAAATAACTCAAAATAACTGTGATCCATAGGAAAATAATACTGTCTAGAAACATACCTACCAACTTTTTTTCCCACACTGTGAAAATGCGCACAACTAATTGGCTAACAAAGTTAACTTTCTATTATATCCCAGAGGAAAACTCCTTTCTCTCAACAGTGATTTGTAAAGTGATTAATTTGTGATCAGAGATATATTTGCCTCATTGTTATAGTCATTGAACACCTGAAATAAAGAATAAACAATGTCCTACATCTACCTAATGGTTGCTCCAGGTAAATTATAAGCCAGAGGAACTGTGGACAAATCATTTGCTTTTCCAGACTAATGCCCATACACATTGTAATTTAGTGATGCCTTACAAGTGAAATCTTTATCACACACAAAAAAGAAAACTCTTTTCTCATACCCAGTGATTCCCTCAGCTGGTCATCTTTGTGTATTTTTTCTCCCAGAACCCCAGAAAGAGTCATAAATATATTATTTATTTAATTATCAATTATGTGACTTTTAAAATATGGAATGTTTGACTGTAAGGACAGATTTTACTGGTTAAAAAGACTGTTATAATCTAGATAAGGAACATTAATCAATTAAGTAGAAGTTGGGAACACAGTATATCAGTAAAAATTAGTTTAACCGATAATTGCAGAGACAGAAAATACAACAGCTTAAACAAGACAGAAGTTGAATCTTCTCTGAGATCACTTTCATTAAGTAGGTAGTAATGGTACAATATCCTTGGAGATCCTGACTACTTTCACTTTACCAATCTGCTACCTTTAGGGTTTGAAAGATAACTTGGTGGTATTCATATCCAAGTAAAGAGGATGAAGGTAGAAACAAATAAATGTGGGCTCAGCTTCTGCTCCAACTGTCTCTTACGGATCGTTCAGAAAATTACATCACTTTTCACTTATATTTAATTTGAATTAACTTTAGTCAAATGATCACACTTAGCTTCAAGGATGATAGAGTAACGTGGTTTCTATTTTGAACTGTTGCTGATCACCTGAAAATTGAGGTAAAATTACTATGGAGAAAAGGAGAAGAAATATTACAGACAAACTTCCATCCCTTATCCCTACACTTAACACTAATGTGTTGCTAAATGAAATGTATAAATAT
Organism: Cacajao melanocephalus; assembly: GCA_963573385.1. Lineage (NCBI taxonomy): Eukaryota > Metazoa > Chordata > Mammalia > Primates > Pitheciidae > Cacajao > Cacajao melanocephalus. Next base: position 186,892 of record CAUYLG010066396.1, read on the forward strand.
TTTCAAGGAAAAAGAATAGCATAAAGGATGAAATTCATTGATAATTTCTCATAATTTGTCTTCAGAACTTCTGCAAAAAGTATTGATCTTTCTCATTACTACCCATTTACCCTGCTCTTTAACTCTTTAATGTAACAAGACCCCTTTCCATCTAAATTGTGCAGATAATAAAGTTGACTGATCACAAGCTTATTGGTTTTTGTATTCTCAGAACATCTAACATAAACCTAAGCACACAGCTGTCATTCAATACATATATACATAACAATAATTAGTAGTATATGTATGAATACAAATATACATATATGACATAACATTAAGCACATATTAATAAGTAACACATTCAAAGTGATATATACAGATTGGCATTTTAGTATATTTGATGAAGTATATATAAAATTAACTTTGATCATGATTTGTGTAATATGCTTAGGATGACCTTTTAAACTACTCCTTGGTTTGCAGAATTAATAAAACAAACAATTAAAATTATACATATATGACTTCTACTTCTGATCATAATGAAAAAGAACCCAGATTTACTTTTCCAGCTAAAGCAATGAAAAATAATAGCCAAATATATAAAACAATGGTTTGAAAGATACTGAACATAAGGCTTTGAAAGGGACTGGTTCTTGAGAAGTAAAAACCAAAGAAAATGAACACTATGATAAACCAAGCCACAGACTCGAAAGCACTTCCAGGTCACATTGCAAGGAGGAAATGCAGGCATAGAACCCTTAAGCTGAGGAGACCTACTGAGGGTGTAGGGATAACAAGATATCTAGAATTTACAGAACTAAGTATGACAAATGAAAGACTAGGAAGGAGAAAAATCTCCAAAGATTTTCAGAAGATCCCCCTTAAGTATTCAGATGAATACCGATGAGCTCATGAGCGTGAGGAAACAATCCAAGGCCAAGAAAAGAACAAACATAAAGACTAAAGCTAAGAGTGTACAGCACTCATACAGAGCTGGGAATAGTGCTTGTTCCCATCAGTCAGGCTGTAAAATCTCATTATTCATGGGACACTGGGTAGAGTAAACAGAAAACTTCTGCCTCAGTAGTGAGATATAATTTGTTTTAGGCAGAACACTGCTTCATTCCCATAGAAAAAATTAAATAAAAACAACACCTGAAAGGATAAAAGATGTTGCCAAGTAACTTACTTTATCTCACAATAAATTTCAAGAATATATGTAAGATTATAAAATATCCATATCCAGAATCCAACAAGGTAAAATTCACAGCATCTGGGATCAAATAGAAAATTACCAGTCATGAAAAGAAATGGGAAACTACAACCCAATGAGAAGATAATCAATTGAAACTTACCAAGAACAGACACAGATGTTAGAATTAGCATACAAAGCAATTAAAAATATATTATGATTGTATTCCATATGTTGAAAAGCTATTTTGAAACATGGAAGATATAAAAACAGAACACAGTCAAACTTCTAGATATGAAAAATGCACTATCTGAAATGAAATATATAATGACTTGTATTAATAGAGTTGAAATTGCAGAAGAAAATATTAATAAATTTTATGATATAGCAATAAAACCTATGCAAAAATGAAGATAAAAAGAAAAAATAATTTTTAAAAATTTGAAAAGAGCATCAGTATGCAATGAAAAACAATATAATAGTCTAACATATGTACAGTGTCCCCAAAGGAAAGAAGAAAGCATAAAGTAGAGTGACTGAACTATCTAGTCTTGTCAAGAATGGAATTTTCATGGATGTGGGACTTCTAGGTTCAAAACCAGAAAAGTCTTAGTAAAATTGTGATTTATTAGTCATCATAGCAGAGAGTGGTGTGGTAGAGAATAAAAACATTTTTTAAGAAAATATTTGCTGGAAAATTTCCACATTAAATGACAAGTATTAACTCAGAAATCCAAAAATATTGAAAAACTCTGAGAACAAGAAATGAAAGAAAAAAGCATTAATTGACATCATAATCAAATTACTTACAACCAATGACTAAAAATGATTTCAATTTAGGTTACAATCTAAATGCAGCCAGATGCTAAAAGATGCATTGTGTACAAAGGAGAAAAGTTTAGAAAGGTAGCAGATTTGTTGTAAAATAAAAGCAAGAAAACAGCAGAGCAATTATTTTTAAACACACACACACACACACAAAAACAGTACCTATCAACTTATGAATTCTCTGCCCAGCTGTCTTAGTCCATTTGTGCTGCTATAAAGAAATACCTGTTGGGAGCCTGAGGCCAGTGGATCACTTGAAGTCAGAAGTTCAATACCAGCCCAGCAAACATGTTGAAAACCCATCTCTACTAAAAATACAAAAATAAATAAATAAATAAATAAAATGGGCATGATGGTGCACACCTGTAGTCCCAGCTACTTGGGTGGCTGAGATGGGAGAATTGCTTGAACCCAGGAGGTGGAGGTTGTAGTGAGCCAAGATCATGCTACTGCACTCCAGCCTGGGTGACAGAGTAAGACTGTCTCAAAAAAAAAAAAAAACAGGAAATACCAGAGTCTGGGTAATTTATTTTTTAAAAATTGTCTCATAGTTCTATAGCCTATACAGAAAACATGGTTCCAGTAGTTCCAATATTTGCTTCTGACGAGAGCCTCAGGAACCTCTCATTCATGGCAGATGGTGAAAGGGAGTTGGCATGCGTAGACTTTGCATAGTAACCATGGAAGCAAGAGACAGCAGGAAAGGTACCAGGCTCTTTTTAACAACTCACTCATGGAGTAACACATGGGAACTAATAAAGCCAGAACTCACTCACTACTGCCACAACACCATCAAGCCACTCATGAGGGAGCCACTCCCATGACCTAACACCTCTCATTAGGTCCCACACACAACACTATGGATCAGCTTCCAACATAAGGTTGGAGGGCCAGATATCCACACTATAACACTAGCCAAATGTCTCTCTTTCAAATGCGAAGCAAAATAAAACTTGCTCAGATGTTTAAAAAATTTAAAATAAGTCGTCAATAGCAGACACATACTACAAGAAACGTTAAAAGAAGGTCTTCAGAAAGAAGGAAAATTATGTCAGATACAATGAAATCATGAACATAGAAAATGATAACTCCATGAGCTAATATATAAAATTGTTTTCTTACTATTTAAACTGCTTTTTATTTTAAATGACTGTTAAACAAAAATAACAACACTGTTGAATGGAGTTTATTATACATGTGTAAGTAAACTATATGACAACAATAGCAAAATGTTAGATAACAAATGAAAGCACACTGTTTTAAAGTTCTTATATTGTGGGAAGTAGCATAATAATGCTTGGAAGAAGATGCCAATTAGTTAAATTTCTGTACTATAAAACCTCAAGAAACCACTAACAAAAAAAAAAGTTATATCTATAATGCCAAAAAGGGGAATGAAATGCAATTATTAAAAAATAGGTAATCAAAAAGTAGACAAAGGAGAAAGGGGAAAAAAGAGCAGATGGACAAATAGAAAAAAATCAAGCTGAAAACTTTAAATTTAACCATATCAATAATCAATGTCACATGTAAATGATTCAAAATTATACAGATAGTTCATATTGTCTTTATACATAAAGCAGTAGAATAGTTGTCTTTTGCTTAACCCAGCCCAATATATAGCATCTTATACATTCTGCAACAGCCATGGCACCTAGATTCAGGGCTGATTAATATTTTAATGATGCTTCATACTCTCCTTTTGTATTTCCCCACATAGATAAAAATGATTTCCAACAATGAAGTAGCAAAACAACAAATAAATAAAAAAATTTAATTAAGTGTTTTAAATCATTTGTCCGTAGTAAATTCTGAATAAACAAATGATTATCAGTTAAATATTAAATTATTAATAATTTAAATATATTAATATTAAATATTTATAATATTAAAGTATCAGTTTCAATTCATATCAGAAACCTGATGTGGTTTTTGATATAGCTTTGGACAGTTGTTCATCAAGCCAGCATATAAACACTATTTGTAAAATCATAGTACTTAACAGGGGACCAACATCATAATTGCCTTCATGATTATATTATTTAGTAGAAGTTTATGCAAAGTAAGAGAAAATAAAATGGACTGATACCATAAGTAATATACTAAGGAGATATTACTTTAGGTATCAGGAGGAGACAGAGCAGGATGGCCTAGTAGAAACCTCCATTGCTAGTCTTCCTCACAGGAACACCAAAATCAACAACTATCTACCCAAAAAAGCACCTTCATGAGAACTGAAAATTAAGTGAGCAATCACAGTACCTGGTTTTAAACTTCATATTGCTGAAAGAAGCACTAAAAAGGGCAGGAAAAAAAAAGTCTTAAATTGCTGACACCACCCCTCAATCATTCCCCGACAGCAGCCTCATGGCACAGAGAGCAAATCTGTGTGCTTGTGAGAGAGCACAGTTACTGTGGAACTTTGCTTTGGAACTCAGTGTTGCCCTTTTGCAGTGTAAAACAACTCTGGGTAGAACTCAGCTGATGCCTACAGAGTATTTATTTAGTTGAGCTCCAGACAGAGGGGAAAAGCCCATTCCAACTGTTGCACCTTGAGTTTCAACAAGCTTTGCCTTCACTGGCAAAGTGAAGGCAAAGCTTGTTCTCTGGGGTCCTAGGTAAACTTGAAAGGCAGTCTAAGTCACATAGACTGCACCTCCTAGGCAAATCATAGTGCTGTGCTAGGCTCAGAGCAAAAGGTTTTGAGGAAAAAGGGGGTGGGTACATGATCTGGTAAGATACCAGCCGGTGCAGTTAAGGGAGTGTTTGTGCCACCTCTCCCCCAATTTTAGGCAGTGCTTCTCACAGCTCCAAAGGAAACCTCTTTCTTTCACTTGAGGAGAGGAAAGAAAAGAGTAAAGATGTCTTTGCCTTGCAACTTGAATACCAGCTCAGCCACAGTAGAATAGGGCACCAGGAAGAGTTGTGAAGCCTTCATTCCAGGCCCTACCTCCTGGATGAGATTTCTAGACACATTCTGGGACAGAAGGAAACTCTTTGGTTGTGACCAAAGGGGTGCTTGTGTCACACCTCCCCCAGCTCCAGGTGGCTCAATACAGAAAGACACATCATTTGCTTGGGAAAAAGTAAGGGAAGAGAACAAGAGTCTCTGTCTGTTAATTCAGAGAATTCTTCTGGATGTTATCCAAGACCACCAAGGTGGTGTCTCTACAAGGCTACCAGAATGACAGTGTTTATTGTTCTTGGAGTACCCTTTAATGCAGATACCACTACAGTACTAAAAACTTAGATCACAACACACAAGTCCTTTTGGATACCTGGAAGGCATTCTCAAGGACAGATACAAAAAAGCCCAGACTACAAAGACTACAATAAATACTTAATTCTTTAATGCCCAGACACTGACAAACATCCACAAGTATCAAGACTATTGATTGACCTCACCAAACAAACTAAATAAGGCACCAGTGACCAATCTCAGAGAAACAGAAATATGTGAGCTTTCAGACAGAGAATTCAAAATAGCTGTGTTGAAGAAATGCAAAAGTTCAAGATAACACAAAGGAATTCAGAATCCTATCACACGATTTTTGTTTGTTTGAGACAATGTCTCACTTTGTTGCCCAGGCTAGAGTGCAGTGGTGTTATTACAGCTCACTGCACCCTTAACTTGCTGGACTCAAGGGATCCTCTCACCTTAGCCTCCCAAGTAGCTGGAACCACAAGCATGTACCACCACACCTGGCTAATTTTTCTATTTTTTGTAGAAACAGGTTTAGCCATGTTGTGTAGGCTGGCCTTGAACTCCTAGGGTCAAGCAATCAATCCACCTAGCCTCCCAATTTGCTAGGATTGCAGGCATGAGCCACTGCACCCAGCTCGATCAGACAAATTTAACAAAGAAATTGAAATAATAAAAAGGAATCAAGCAGAAATTTTGGAATTGAAAAATGCAATTGACATTTGGAAGAATACATGAGTCTCTTAATAGCAGAACTGATAAAGCAGAAGAAAGAATTCATGAGCCTAAAGATAGACTATTTGAAAATACACAGAGGAGAAAAAAGAATAAGAAAGAATGAAGTATGCATACAAGATCTAAAAATAGCCTCAAGACAATGAACCTAAGGGTTGTTGACCTTAAAGAGGAGTTAGAGAGAAAGCATGATAGAAAATTTATTAAAAGGGATAAAAACAGGGAATTTCTCAAACCTAGAGAAAGATATATATATTCAAATACAAGAAGGTTATAGAACACCAAGCCAATTTAACCCAAAGGAGACTACCTCAAGGCATTTAATAATCAAACTCCTAAAGGCCAAAGATAAAGAATGAGTCCTAAGGATTTCAGTAAGAGAAAAGAAACAAGTAACATGCAATGAAGTTTCAACATATCTGGCAGCAAATATTTCAGTGGAAACCATACAGATCAGGAAAGAGAGGCAAGACATATTTAAAGTGCTGAAGAAAAACAAACAGACAAACAAACTTTTACTCTACAGTAGTACACTTGTTGAAAATATCCATCAAACGTGAAGAAGAAATAAAGACAATAAAACCTGAGGGATTTCATTAACACCAGACTTGTCCTACAAGAAATGCTAAAGGGAATTATTTATTTGAAAAGAAAAGGATATTAATGAGCATTAAAAAATTATCTGAAGATGCAAAATTTACTGATAATAGTACACAGAAAAACACAAAATATTATAACACTATAATTGTGGTATGTAAATTACTCATCTTGCATAGAAAGATGAAAAGATGAATCAATCAAAAATAATAACTACAGCATTTCAAGACATAAATGGCATGAAAAGATACAAATACAAAAACGAAAAAGATAAAAAGCAGAAAACAAAGTAAAAGTGTAGAGTTTCTGTTAGTCTTCTCTTTGCTTGTTTGTTGGTTTCTACAATCAGTGTTAAGTGGTCATGATTTTAAAATAATAGGTTATAAGTCATTATTTGCAGCCTCATGGTAATCTCAAATCTAAAAACGTACAATGGATACACAAAAAATAAAAAGAAGGAAATTAAAACATATTACAAGAGAAAATTATCTTCCCTAGAAGGAAGACAGGAAGGAAGGAAAGAAGGAAAAGATTGCTAAACAATCAGAAAAAAAAATAACTAAATGGCAATAGTAAGTTCTTATCAATAGTAATATTGAATGTAAATGGAGTAAGCTCTCCAATCAACAACCATAGAGTGGCTGAATAGATTAAAAAACAAAACCAGCCGGGCACTATGGGAGGCCAAGGAGGGGAGATCACTTGACATCAGGAGTTCAAGATTAGCCTGACCAACATGGTAAAACTCCATCTTTAATAAAAATACAAAATTAGCCAGGCATGGTGGCACATGCCTGTAATCCCAGTTACTCGGGAGGCTGAAGCAGGAGAATTGCTTGAACCCCAAGAGGCAGAGGTTTTGGTGATTTGAGATTGTGCCATTGCACTCCAGCCTGAGAAACAAGAGGGAAAACTGTCTCTGGGGTGGTGGGGGTGGGGGAAGATAGACTACCCAAATATATAAAATCAGAAGTGAACAAGGAGTTATTACCACAGAAACTCAAAAAATTATTAGAGGCTACTGTAAGCAGCTATATGCTAATACATTGAAAAGCCTAGGGGAAAAAATGGATAAATTCCTGGATTCATACAATCTACAAAGATTTAACCATGAAGAAATCTAACACCTGAGTAGAACAATAACAAATAATGAGATTGAAGTAGTAATAATGTCTCCTAACAAAGAAAATCTTAGGACTCAATTGCTTCACTGCTGAATTTTATCAAACATTTAAAGATGAACTAATACCAATTCTACTCAACCTTTTTAATAATTAGAGAATGAGAGAATACTTCCAAAGTTGTTGTACAAGGTCAGTGTTACCCTGATACCAAAACCAGACAAACCCATATCAAAACAGAAAACTATAGGCCAATATCTCTGAAAAGGATCATTCATCAAGACCAAGTGTAATTTATCCTCACAATAGATGAGAGGATAATTTAATATATGCAAATCAATTAATGTGATACATCATATCAACACAATGAAGGACAAAAACCATATGATCATTTAAATTGATACCGAGAAAGCATCTGAGAAAATTCAACATTCTTTCATGATAAATTCCCTCAAATAACTGGTTACAGAAGAAACATATCTCAACACAATAAAAGATATATATGACAGACTCACAGGTAACATCTTACTGAATGGGAACAAACTGAAAGCTTTTCCTCTATTATCTAGAACATGAGAAGAAAACTCACTTTCATCAGTGTTCTTCAACATATTACTGTAAATTCTAGCTAGAATAATCAGACGAAAGAAATAAAGGGCATCCAAGTTTGTAAGGAATCCATGAGCCCCATACTTTGGGTGCCAGAATGTAGGGATCCATGAGCCCCACTTTGGGCACCAGAATGTAGGGAGCCAGCCCTACATCACCTGTGGGTACCCCGAGTTCAGTGGCAACAAAGGAATGAGAAAAAGACAGATTAAGAGAGACAGTGGGACCAAGGGGCCATCACTTATTACTCTGAAGGAGGCAGTGAAGGCCCTGAGCTCCGATCACCCACTCTATTATTGATTACAATCACTTTGATCTACAGGGAAGGGGTAGAGTAATGGTGGGGAGTGGGTGATGTGATAGTGGTGGGGAATAGGTGACATGATAGTGGAGTGAATCAATGAGGCAGAAGTGAATCAGTGAGCCAGAACTGTTATGTCATTCTAAGGATTGATAACAGTGGCAGTTTTGGAGTTTCACAAAACAAGAACATGCAGTTATCTTTAGCTTATTATCTATGTGCAGCTGGTGGAACTCGGGCCTTACAAGGAATCTACAAGTCTGGCTATGTCATAGTGTTACAAAGGGGTTTTATGTCCTTGAGCACAATGTTTATGGTAATAGAGTCTAGGTCACCCTGTGCTGGAATATGAGGTATGAAGTGGCCTTCCTCCTCAGACGCCTCCTGTGGCCTTCCGCAGTTTGTTGTTCCTTGTTTATATGTTACTCATAACCAATTTATGTAGGCACTCTGTAAGTCCTTTCTCCTTTGCTGCTTTTCCCAACACAAGTTGGAATGGGAAAAGTCAAATTATGCTTGTTTGCAAATGATACAATTTTGCATTTGGAAAAACAAAAAGACTCTAGCACACTATTAGAACTGATAAATTCAGTAAAGTTGTAGGATACAACATCAACGTACAAAAATTAGTAGCATTCCTTTTAATATATGCCAACAGCAAGCAATCAGAAAAAGAAATCAAGAAAGTAATCTAATTCACAATAGCTACAAATAAAACTAATTACCTAGGAATTAACTTAGTCAAAGAACAAAAAGATATCTACAATGAAAACTATGAAACTGCTGAAAGAAGTTAAGGAGTACAACAGAAAATAAAAAGATATTCTACATTTATAGATTGAAAGAGTTAATATTGTTAAAATGTTCATAGTCCCCAAAGCAATCTGCAGATTCAAGGCAATTCTTAAAATACCAATGGCATTCTTCACAAAATAGAAAAAAGAATCCTCAATTTTATATAAAACTACGAAAGACTCAGAGTAGCCAACACTATCCTGAGCAAAAAGAACCAAACTGAAGGAATTACATTACCTGATTTTCAATTATACTGCAGACCTATAGTAACCAAAATAGTACAGTACTCTTCATTAAACAGACACATAGACCACTGGAACGGGATAGAGAACCCAGAAATAAATCCATAGATCTACAATTAACTCATTTTCAACAAAGGTGCCAAGAACATTGGGAAAAGGCAGTCTCTTCAATAAATGATGCTGGGAAAACTGGATATCCATATGCAGAAGAATGAAACTAGACCCCTATATCTTCCCATATACAAAAAATAAATCAAAATGGATTAAAGACTTACATCTAAGATCTGAAACTATGAAATTACTAAAAGAAAACATTGGGGAAACTCTCCAGGACACTGAACTGGGCAATGATTTCTTGAGTAATAATCCACAAACATAGGCAATCAAAGCATAATTGAACAAATGGGGTCCCATCAAGTTAAAAAGCTCCTACACAGAAAAGGAAACATTCAACAAAGTGAAGAGACAACCTACATAATGGGAGAAAATATTTGCAAGCTCTGTCTGACAAGGGATTAATAACCAGAATACAGAAGGAGCTCAAACAACTCAATAGGGAAAGAACCTAATCATCCAATTTAAATATGGGGAAAAGATGGAATGGACATTTCTAAAAAGAAGACATACAAATGGAAAACAGGCACATGAAAAGATGCTCAACACCATTGATCACCAGAGAAATGCAAATTAAAACTACAATGAGATATTATCTCACCCCAGATAAAATGGCTTTTATCCAAAAGACAGACAATAATTAATGGTGATGAGGATGTGAAGAAAAGGGAACCCTCATACACTGTTGGTGGGAACATAAACTAGTATAACCACTATAAAGGATAGTTTGGAGATTCCTCAAAAAACTAAAAATAGAACTACCATGTGATCCAGCAATCTCACTTCTATGTATATACAAAAGAAAGGAAATCAGTGTATCTAAGAAATATCTGCACTCCCATGTTTATTGCAGCAGTATTCACAATAACCAAGATTTGGAAACAACCCAGTTGTCCATCAACAAATGAATGGATAAAGAAAATGTGATACCTATAAACAATGGAGTACTATTTGTTCATAAAAAAGAATGGAATCCTGTCATTGGCAACAGCATGTGGAGCTGGAGGACATTATGTTAAGTGAAATAAGCCAGGCACAGAAAGACAAACCTCACATCTTCTCATGTATTTGTGGGAGCTACAAATTAAAACAATTAAACTCATAGAGATAGTAAAATGATTGTTCCTAGAGGTTGGGAAGGGTAGTGAAAGACTGGGAGGGGACATTGGAGATAGTTAACGGGAACAAAAAATAAAAAGAATGAATGAAGTCTAGTATTTGATAGCATAATGGGGTGACTATAAGCAATAATTCAATTATACATTTCCAAATAAATAAAAGCATAAGTGGATTTTTGTAACACAAAGGAAAACTGCTTAAGGTGATGGATAGTCCATTCACCTTGATGTGATTATTACACATTCTATGCCTGCGTCAATATATCTTACTTATCTATAAATATATATACCTATGGTGTACCCACAAAAATTAAAAATAAATTTTTACATAATAAAAAGATATTTTAAAGAACAAACATCAGATAAGGGAGCCAAATATGGAAATATAATTATTTTCATAAATATTTGTATGTTCTGAGAAAATGTAAAGGAATATCCAGTGACTATAATTCTAGCATTGAATCTAATGTGTTAACCTTTATTACAAAGCTGGATCAAATAGTGACTGAGGTATTGCCTATGAGATCCTATTGCAATTTGAAAAAAAGTCCAAACCCCATGCTCTGTTCACAAGAACACAAGGGCTTGCATCACATGGCCTCTATTTTTCCAACAGCAATACCATTCTGCTACCCTTCCCAAATGCCCTCCCCTGAATGTTAGCATTTTCTTTAGTCTCTCACTGTATATTATTGGCTTTTAATTTGATATGATGCCTACCCAAAATGCCTTATCCAAGATTTATCCATTATTAGGTTTCTCTCCTCCTTCAGATGTCATCTCAAATATCTCTCTTCAGAGCAATCTTCTCTGAGCTCTCTATATAAGTTTCATTCCTATTATTCTCCTTACATTACCCTGTTCTGTTTTATCTGTATTACTCATCTCTATTTAAATGGTATTTTTACTTTCATTACCAATTTTTGGACATTTGTCACTAGAGCGAAAGCAACAAAAGAGTAAATTCTCACATACATTCATCAAGCTCTTAAAACAGTGCTAGTGGTTGGGATAGAACAGACATTAAATATATGCTAAATGAATGAATGATTGCTACAATTGCTAACATTCCATAATTGGGGGATTTTATAAGAAATTTTTAAGCTTAAATGTTGAGATTTTGTAACTGTTGGAATATATTTAAAAGTTTTAAGAAACATCTTTTCATTAAAAGATGAAGTACAAAGCCTAAAATAATCTGATATTCTTCTAGAAAAGTAATCATTATGCAATTAAGTCCACATGCATTACAGTTTACAATAGATACAAAAGAAACTACTTTGAACCATTCCTGAAGCAATTTAGGATATGTTAGTTATGTCTACAATAAATAATCATCCAAGAAAAACTGAATGCCGGTTTGGCTCTAAGAGTTTGACTAACAGAAAAAAAAACAAAATCACAAATCTGAGAAAATCAGTACCTAGATAACTATTACTGAAATTCCTACAGAAAATTATTTGCTTGGGAACTTTGGAAAGCAAAGCAAAACAAAAAATGCACTCTAAAACTTCATTTAAAAAAACATTATTAAGAATTGTGGGGAAAAGGTACATTTAAAAATTTTGAATGCAAACATTTCAGGTAAAATATGCATAAATATCATTCTACATATGTAGGCATGTATGTCTATTTTCTAAAATCTCCTAGCATAACTTTGGTGCAGTGGCTCATGCTTGTAATCCTAGCATTTTGGGAGGCTGAGGTGGGGGATCACTTGGGCCCAGGGTTTGAGACCAGCTCATATATATATATATATATAATATATATATATATATACATGTCTATATATATGAGCCAGACATGGTGACACATATTTGTAGTCCCAGAATACTCAAAAGCCTGAGGCTGGAGGATCACTTGAGTCTGAGTTTTGAAGTTACAGTGAGCTATAACTGCACCACTGCACTCCAGCCTGGGTGACAGAGCGAGACCCTATCTCTTAAAAAAAAAAGAAAAAAAAATATCCCAGCATAGTACTATGGGAATCACCCTTGAGAAACAAACACATGATGCCTTAGATCAACAATCATTGTCTTCTGTGACTCATAAGTTTATGTCATGTGAACACATGTAAAATAGATTTTAAACATATTGTAATAAAGTAATTAATTGAGCCTCAAAGTATATTTACATCATAAATATTGAAATTTTAAGCAAAAATCAGATCTGAATAAAAAGAGTCTGCTGAAGATCTATATTAATTTTAATCATGCATGTGTTGGTAATTAAAATATTTTAAAATATAAAATTGTTATACATTTTATTAAAACTTATAAATACATACATATTTGTGTAAACATGTGTGACCTATTATTTTGTTTCTTATTGAATACCCTTAAAAGCTATTAAGTTGAAAAGCTAAGTGAAATAGTTACGTAACTATGTGCTATGGCATACTCATTATGATAATTTTTGTAATCAAAACTATTCAAACAAAATTTGAAGAATACAGTAATAATATAATTCTTCAACTATATTAAATATTTGAGTTTTCTGGAGCGGAAAACATAGTTAAAATATCTGGACATAGAAGTGAAACAAAGTATTTGTCAATACAAGGAGCTCTTAATTGAAACTGAAATTTAATGAAAAAGATACTAAAACAACTACCATGTTCTTAATGAAATCCTTGAGGTTTTAAGCATAATCAAATGAAAAGGAGAGGGCAAAATTAAAAGTGCCTTTATTTAAGTATAAAAGTTACTTCCTAAGCATGCAAATTGAGCTAAACCATTTGGATTACAATTGAATCAAGAATTATTTCTGAAATGAACTGCTTCAATTCTTTGTCTTCCCATCATTCAAGTAGATGTTGTGATTGGATTCCGACTCAGTACAAAGTAGAGGTTGTTTGATTAAACTGAGATATCCCAATAGAGTCACTGAAGCAAAGCTTCTGTTATCTTGTATGAAAGAATATGGTTAGGAGTAATCCAAAATCCCATGTTGTTGAAATAAAAGGAAAAATAATTCTAATGTGTCTGACTGAGTTTTTTGAGGTCAGGTGGAGTCTTTGGTTATTAGAAACTGGAAAAACTAAGAAGTTAAATAGCAGTCAATAACTACAATTAATATTTCTCTGAACTTTGTAAAAAAATATGAAGAAAAAGAAATCAGTTATAAAACATTTATCCATGTTTATCTAAATTCAGTGCTAAGGTAAGATATTCTGAATAAATGTATTTCAACTGTTCAAACATAATTCGATTTTATTAAACAGGTATATGGAATACATATGTAAAAGGTAATAATAATAGAGGGTCAGAAAGATAAAAGATAAAATACCAATAGATGAAGAATAAATCACTAAATGTCAGAAAATCATTACTTAGGAAATAGTTAAGGCAGTGTAACTTATTCTAGCACTATGCTAATATAACCCCAAATATTCTAGAATTATAAAAACAACTAACTCCAAATCAACTGAATTTTCCAGGAACAAAGTTCTTGACATTATGTAATAAGGATGAAGCATGGAAATTTCAGTGCCAAAGACTTATTTTTAAGGAGGAAAAAAATATGGTGTTAAAATGCAAGGCATTTCTTTTTGTAAGTTTTTTTTTCAGATTTATTTTTTCAGAAATATTCTATATGTTTCAGAAAAGCTCAGTGAAACTCTCTAATAGGAAATAGTGATCATTCTAGTTTAGACAAACACATTTGATTTGTAGAAAGCAAAATACTTTGCATTTAAATTATTGTGGAACATCTAAGACAAGTTGGGAAGTTCATTAAACACAAAAAAATGACAAATCTTTTATTTTATGAAAAACTCACATTGTCTCACCAGTACACTTTGAGAATAGCTAAGGAAGTTTAGACAGAATATAAAAACCACTAAAACTAGTCTTGACATCTCTGAAAAGATTCTTACAGTAAAAATCAAGGATATCCATGAACTGAAGAAGTTAAAAATATTTCTTGTGTGTTTTTCAATTGTTCCATTGTTTTTTGAGACTGAGTCCCGCTCTGTTGCCTGGGATGGAGTGCAATGGCACGATCTCAGACCTCCGCTCATTGCAACTTTTGACTCCGACTCTCAGGTTCAAGCGATTCTCTTGCCTCAGCCTCCCCAGTAACTGGGATTATAGGCAACCGCCACAACTCCCGGCTAATTTTTTTTTTTTTTTTTTTTGTATTTTTAGTAGAGATGGGGTTTCTCCATGTTTGCCAGGCTGGTCTCCAACTCCTGACCTCCAGTGATCCTCCTTCCTCGACCTCCCACAGTGCTGGGATTACAGGCATAAGCCACCATGCCCAGCCTTCAGTTGTTCCATTTCTAAAATACACACACACACACACACACACACACACTTTCTTTTATTTCCACTGAAAATTACCCAATGAAGAAAAAGTCAGAATAAGAGAAGGAGAAATAAGGTGCAAGTTTTGGGGCCAAAATTATGTAACATAGTAAGTTTACAATAATAGTTGTAGGTATATAGTATCTCATAACACTTTTTTTTTTCTCAATGAGGAAGTTACAAACATGGTAGTTAAGAAAATTTACCAAGGCTGGGCACCGTGGCTCATGCCTGTAATCCCAGCATTTTGGGAGGCCAAGATGGGAGCATCACTTGAGCCCAAAAGTTCAAAACCATGCTCAGCAGCATGACAAGGCTCTGTCTCTAGAAAAAATTAGCCAGGAGTGGTAGTGCACACCTGTAGTCCCAGCTACTCGGGAAGAGGTGGAAGGATAACTTGAGCCCAGGAGGTCAAGGTTGAAGTGAGCTGTGTTCACAGCACTGCAATTCAACCTAGACGACAAAGCAAGATTTTGTCTCCAGAAAAGAAAGACATTTTTTATTTACAGGCAGAAGTCTACCATGAACATGTACAGACACATCCATGGTCTTTTCATAATACCACAGTGCTTTACAGTTATCAATACTTTAAAAAATTACTGATTTTTTCTGTGGATTGCTAATTTATCTTTTCTAAAACGTATTGAAATTATTTTGGAAAACACTCTATATAAACTAAAATTACACCATAATGAATCATGTGAAATAAAAAGTAAAATTATCTATCTTCCCACCATCATAATATATATTCTGGAATTTTTTTGACATATTGTCTTCATTTGTATAATTATATTTTTGCATATTCACGCTAAGAATTGCTATTTTTATTGAATACAATTATACTCTATATATGTCTTGTTTTTTTAATATAACAATATATAAAAGATTTTTTTTTTTAGATGGAGTCTTACTCTGTTGACCAGGCTGGAGTACAGTGGCACAATCTAGGCTCACCACAACCTCTGCCCTCAGGCTAAAGCAATTCTCCTGCCTCAACCCCCGAGTAGCTGGGATTACAAGCCCCCACTACAAGGTTTCACCATTTTGCCAGGCTGGTCTTTAACTCCTTACCTCAGGTGATCTGCCCACCTTGGCCTCCCAAAGTGCTGGGATTACATATGTTACATACATGGAATACATATGTTAAAGGTAATAATATAGGTGTGAGCTACTACACCTGGCCTATGTAAAAGATACTTCTATGACATATGCAAAAACAACTCATTATTTCTCACTGTTAATAATTTTATTACATGAATCAATAATAATTGAATTAATTTTTTTGGGTTTTGGTTGAAGATATTGACAAGTCTTTCATGATATTCAGTTATTACACTTTCTTTTTTTTATTATTATTTTTTTGAAAGAAAGAAAAAGAGAGGAAAGAAAGTGAGAGTGAAAGAAAGAAAAAAAAGAATGTAAGAGAGAATGAAAGAGGAAGAGAAAGAGGGAGAGAGAACGAGATTCTTGTTCTATTGCCCAGGCTAGAATGCA
>CAUYLG010066398.1:0-14156 GCA_963573385.1 Cacajao melanocephalus
GTGGCTCCTCCGCCGGGAATCTCCTAGTCTGTGGGCAACAAAAATTCGTCTGAAAGTGCGGCGTCCACTCGCTCTCTGCGCTTTCACTGGGAGCTACAATCCTGAGCTGTTGTTAATCGGCCATCTTGGATCTCTCTCGCACTGGCTTTTATTCTGATAACTTGTGAGCCTGCCTGTCTCCCTGTGTATTTAGTTGCCCTTCCATTGTACAGGGTTTAGGGTTTGGGAAGGGTTGGATTCCTGCCCCCAAGTCCTCATCCCTCCCTGGGACTAGTGTCACGGTCATTGGACTGTGCCTTGGCTGTGTCCGTGGATGGCTGTGCATGTGAACAGGTTGACGTAAGGGCACGAGCCCATCTCCTCACTCCTCTTGCTCTCTGAGTTCGGTCAGGAGACAGTGTGTCTCAGGTGGCCCCCTGGCCGTGAGGCTGACGAATGTGGAACACACCTGAACTGAGCCCAGCTGACCCACCCCTGAAGCAGAACTGCACCAGCCCTCCTCTGGCCTTCATTGCAAAAAATGAAGCCGTAGACGCATGAAGGTTGCACAGGCAATCCCGACTTCAATGGCAGGGATGGGCTGGTGCCCTCCATTGAAGTTGGAGGGACCTCACAGTCCGTGATGATACATCTAGTGCAGGGAGGGTGAGGACTTGGCAGCAGCGATCCAGTCCATCCCACTGAGCCACCGAGACTGTAGCTGCTGAGGTGTTCAGATCCACTGTTTTTTGTTCGTTTGTTTGTTTGTTTTTGTATTTGTTTTTTTTCAGATGGAGTCTTGCACTGTTGCCCAGGCTAGAGTGCAGTGGCTCGATCTCGGCTTACTGCAATCTCCACCTCCTGGGTTCAAGCAATTCTCCTGCCTTAGCCTCCTGAGTAGCTGGGACTACAGGTGTGTGCCACCACGCCCAGCTCATTTTTTTGTACTTTTAGGAGAGACGGAGTTTCACCATGTTGGCCAGGCTGGTCTTGACCTCATGATCCACCCACCTCGGCCTCCCAAAGTGCAAGGATTACAGGCGTGAGCCACCATGCCTGGCCCAGAATTCATTTTATTAAGTAGCACAAACGGATGAATAGAGTGTCTTCAGGTCCTTGGTGAGCCTGGGTTTCATGGAGGGTCAGACAGGAGGTCAGAGGGACCTCAAGATGCAGAACTGGGACTGTCAGGACGGGGGGGTCCTGCCTGTAGAGACTTCGGGAGGAGAAGGGGAAGACAGGGAGCCCAGCCAGTCCGGTTTTCCTCAAAGCCCACCAACAGCAAAAGCAGCAGCAGCAGGCAAACAGGCTCATTATTCCTGCGGAGTTCCCTTCCGGGTCCAGCCACTGCCACGCTCGCCCTCCTGTCATCTGGGTGGTGTGTGCTGTATTCACAGTCATCTTGGTGGGGGGGCGCGTCTCAGGAACCCCCTCACATCACTGTCCCTTTCAATTACCCCCCATTTGATCTCCCTCTTTGAAGTGGGGTTTTAAAAGCACATTGACAGCATCATTTGGGTGATTGGCCCTGCTATTGTAAAAAGGTTTAAGGAGATTAGCTCAGCCCCTAGACAAGATGGGTGGACCACATTGCTCCTTGGCACCCAGTCATTAATCTACTCTTAGAGCCGCCTCTTGAAATGAGGAATGCCTGGGAGACAGGCTGCAGGGCTCAAATCCGGAGGCCCTTTGTCGGACACACATTCTCGACGGCACTCAGCCTCCACTGTGCACAATAAAAGACATTTTCCTGAATTATGGGAGGCAAAGTCCATTAAGTGCAAAACTACGGTGGAAAAATGGCTTTCACGGTTTCCTGGGAGGTCGCCCCTGTGATTACAAATCCCACGAACTTTCATACATGAGAATTCAACGATAAATCCTGGATTTCCTGGGGACTGTCTCTTGCTAGGTTTTGTAAGTCACAGCCTTCTGGAGATCAAATGGTCTCCCTTATGCCATCTGCAGCACCTCACCACCTCATGATGCCACAATGCTATTGTGGTCCATTTCTGAGCAAAACAGACACTCTGCAAATGCATAGGTTTCCGTCCTTGTAAGTCTTATTCTAATGTTGGAGAACCTGCATGCATGTGTTTTTAATACATAAATGCCATGAAAAGAAAATGTGCTGATGAATTGTCTTTCAAAGCTGTTTTCACAAGTCTTTTTGTTGTTGTTGTTGTTTTGAATTCTTAAAACAAAGCACGCTCTTGTGTAGACTAAGTTGGGAAGGGTGCTGGTCTGGGAAGACTAGAGAAAGCACAACCGCTGAGTTAGGATACCGAATACTGCAGGAACTAAGCACAGTGTTGACAAAGCTTCTGTCTGCAGAAAAGAGTTACACACATCCTCTGGAGCATTTAGGAAAACGTCTTCCTTGTTTCCTTTAGCTTCCAGAGTCTCTTCTGGTTTCCCTCCTCCTCCGTCACATGGCCTTTGCTGGAGAACCTGCTTGGAAGAATGGAAGTCAGGAGCAGCGGCTGCTGAGACAGGCAGGGCAGAGCCCAGGGAACACGGGAGCTCCCCAGCAGCCCCAGCCCGGCTGAGCGGCATGAGCGGGGCTCTTGTGGGGCTACTACAGTGGGAAGAGAGATTCAGAATTGCTGGTTCTGATGGGCGCGGGAAGCATGGCTCCCATGCCTATGTGTCAGGGGCTTCTGTGGAAATGGGATTGGCTTGTATGGGTTTTGCCAGCGCCTTGTTGCTGAACAGGGTCTGGGGAAACTAGAAGCTGGGACCTTAGTCACTGGCCTTTTGTCAGAGATTCTGAATGGCAACCGGTTTCAGCTGTAATCCACAGAAGGCAGTTCCTGGCTCCCACTGGGCTCCAGCACAAGGTCCCTGGGTCCTCCCTGAGTCAAACCTGGGTGGGGGTGTGCTCGCCTTCATGTTCCGCTCTGCTAGAAGGTTTCCAAAGCAGCACTCTTTGTGTCCCTGAGTTTAAAAAATTCTTTCCTGGAAAAGCTGTTGTAGTTTTAACTTAAGCCTTTTTTTTCCCATAAGACCCAACTGTGTGCCCACAGGACCGGACTGCACGGGTGTCCGCAGCCAGCTCCCCGCGGAGTCTTTGTGACCAGTCCAGTTTACACTTGGCTTTTTATTTTCTCAGAAACTGTGGTCTCCCAGGAGTCACGCCAGCTCCGGGAAGGTATGCTGTGTGGGTCGGCGCCACCATGAGCGGGGCAGGCCCAGACGCGTCTAACCCCACGGCTCCCTGAGGGTCACCTGCTTTCCACTGGCCATTTGATTTGGCTGACAGCTCAGGGGCCCTTTCCAGGGGAAAGGGGAAAATTAGAGTCCTTATCTCATCAATTACGTGAGGGAGGGCTTTCTATCAGATCCCTCACCCCTTTTACAAGTTCTTCAAAATTAGCAGCAGAGATGAATGAACTGCCATTAATAACTGAGTGGCTCAATCTCATTGTCACAGAATTTCCAGACCCCTGATTCTTTTCTGTTATGAGCTGAATTGTGTGTCTCAAAAAGTTCAAGTCCCAAATCGGGTACCTCTGAATGTGGCTTTATTTAAAAACAGAGTCCTTGCAGGTGTAATTCGATGAGGCCATATTAGAGTCGGGTGGATTCTAACCCAATATAACTGCTGCCCTTACAAAAAGAAGAAAACACCAGATGAAGACAGAGATAGCAGGGAGAGCATGGTGTGAAGATGATGGCAGAGGTCGCAGAGACGCGTTAAGAGCCAAGAACCGCAAGGATCGCTGGCACCACCAGAAGCCAGGAGGAGGCAAGGAGGGTTCCACCCAGAGTCTTGGACCATGGCCTTATGACACCTGGCTTTCAGACATCTAGCCTCCAGGATGATGAGACAGTAAATTTCTGTAGTTTTAAGCCACCCAGTTTGTGCTATTTTCCTATCGAAGCTCTAGCAAATGAACATACCGTTTGCTGAGCACACTCACTTAGACTGGTACATCTTTTATCCCCATTTGAAGATCAGAACACGAGCCTCAGAGAGGCTGAGCAGTCTATTTAGCGTCACACAGCTTTCCTGGAGCTAGAAGTGGTACTTGGCCTGTTTGCTGTAGTTCTGGCCTCATCGTTTTGTTAGTTTTCTGCTTACCAAAAGATACATTCCCCTGGTTTGTGACGCAGGTGATGGAAGGGACCAACAAAATGATTCAACAAAGTTTTGAGGTGTGATTTCCAGACATTAAGAGTTAAAATGAGTTTCGACAGGTGCATACCTCCGTATAACCCAAATCATATCAAAATATGCAACTTTCCCTCACCCGGAGAATGTTCCCATCAATTCTAGTCCTCTCACCATTGATCTGACTTCTCTCTCTTGACAAATCAGTTCTGCCCGTTCCTGAGCTGGGTAGATGAGGGACTCACTCTATTTGTTTGGCTTCTTTGTTCTGCGTGATTTTCAGATCTGTCCATATTGCTAGGTTGTCAGGGAGTTTGTTTCTTTTTATTGCTCTGCAGTTTCATAATATGAATACACCGCAATTTGTCTGCCCATTCACCTGGTGGTAGACATTTAGGTTGCTTCCAGTTTGGGGCTATTATGAAGAAAGCCGCTGTACATAGTCACACAGTCTGTGGCTACTGTTCCATTTGTCTTGGGTAAATACCTAGGAGTGGAATTATTGGGTCACACAATTCAGGTATATTTAACTGTAGGAAGCAACTGAAAACCCGTTTACAAAATAGTAAAACCATATGAAGATGAAGGCATGTCTGCTCTGTCATGCCCCCTCTTCCTCCAGTTGTCACCGGATTTGCAGCTTGGGCTTCGGGCTCAGGTTCTTGGCTTCCCTAGCTCTAAGAATTGAGCAGAGAGCCTTACCCTCACGGTGAGTGTTCCAGCTCCAGACAAGCATTTGCAGACCGAGAGAGTGAGCAGCAATGCAGTTCCCTGAGCACACGAAAGTCAAAGCTTCCGCAGCACAGAAGGGTGGAAGGGGCCCGAGAGCGTGGCCATTGTTGGTCGGGGCTGCCTGGGCTTCTATCCCCAAGTAATTCTCAGTTGCCGAGTGGTTTGCCCCCTGGTCCTGTGTGGGGAGCGGGCTCGTGACCATGAGTCACCTCATCTCTCCTTCTGGTGGTTGTTTCCTCGTTTCTATCGAACTTGCAAGGAGTATCGGAATGTGGTTGAGCAGCTGACTGATACTTTGAGCACAGCCTCCTGATATGGTTGAAGTACCCGTGTTCACCTTTCCCCTGCTAGAATTTCCAAAAGATTCCCCATTGACCCAAAAGGTTTTATTCCCTCACTGTGGCACAGGCACAGTCTAATCATGGTGAGAAAGTTCAGTGGCTGCATTTGGCTTGGTATCTTGCTGATCTGCAACCACACACGGACAGGTCCGGGCAGGTGCTGGCTTTCACTGCCGTGTTTTACGGAAGTATCTAGACTTACATATTAGAGTCGCTGGAGGGACAAAGCTAATATGGGAAAACTTTATAAATGCAGTTTTACTTAAAGATAGAATTTACTTAAATATAGGATCTGTACCTAAATATAGAATTGTTTTACTTAAATATGAAATTTGTTTTACTTAAATATATATTTGTTTTTACTTAAATATAGAATTTACTTAAAATATAGAGTCAATTTTCTCGATTTTAAAAATAGCCAGCTCCTTTCCATAGAATTCACAGATCACAGAAGCTACCATTAGAAAATAACATGGATTTAGGGAGCTTCTTGGCATTTCGATTTATCAAGCACATTCTCAGAATGGGCAGTTTCTTCCACATTTGATCTTATAGAAGGCTATGGAGAACAACAGAGTAGAGAAAGAGCAGGCCCGTCTCTAAGGAGCCTGGCAGAGCTGCTGGCGGGGAGGGGAGAAAGAGGGAAGAGGGCGAAGGAAGAGATGCCGGGAGCCAGCGGGAGCAGCAGTGGAGGGCCGGGGATAACAAGACAAAATCCAAGAGCGAAGAAGAGGGGAGAAGCAGAAGACACCGATGCTGTGGAATAGAAGAACATAGAATGCTAGTGAAATGCTCACCGAAGGGGACTCACAGAGACTGTCAACATCTCAGGTGGATGCCACATACATGTGGTAGATGGCATGGCTTGCCCCATCACCGTGTCAGGGGCTGATCAGTGGACACAGAGGCCTGCCCTGCACACACCACAATGTGTGCACAGTCTGGGGCACAGTGAATGTCCACAGTGGGGGGCCGGGTTTCATCTTCAGCTTTTCTGATGACCCAGCATCTCCCTGATGCCGACTGCTCTGTAGATAACAGTCCACAGAGCACAGAAGTCCCCGATGAAGTGTTCCATTGCAAGGTGGATTGTTGCCCCTTGGGTAACCGTGTGTCCCGGGGAAGGCGGAATGCTTGCAAGGGACCTTGGCTTGCAGTGCAGCGGGGCTGCCCCTGAGCACTGACTCTGTCATAACCAACTGCGGACCTGGGGCTGTGTCTCTGCTTCTCTATGCCTCAGTAGGTTCCTCTAGGAAATGGGCATTATAACCATGGAGTACAATATAACACAAACCACTAAGCCGTGTCCCCAGCATACAAGGCATGCTCCAAGGACACCAACTCTTATCAATATTTCTCTTTACTCTTTTATTATCATGAGAAGAGTAGCAGGAACACTTAGCACTTAGCTACAAAGGATTCTATCTTTAGAAAGGTTGCATTACAGGGTAGGTCTATTTAAGGTCTGGAATCTACGAGCTGTGACCTAAACTTGTTTAACCTGTTATTTATTTTGTAAACCTATTAACATAAATTTTTGAATAGGTAACATATTCATATGGTTCAAAAATACATAAGAAGTAAAACATTGAGAAATGGCTCGTGTTCCATTCACCCACCTCCTGCCTGTGCCAGTCCCCACCTCCCTAGAAGGCTACAATCATTTGTTTATATGCTTCTGGTCTGTATTAATGTATATAAAATAAATATATTTTTATTCTTCTTTCTTGAGATTTTTTAGACAAAAGATTGCGTACAATTCACACGTCTGACGTTGCTTTTTTATTATTGATGTAATCTACCTTGGAGATCTTTAAACACCAGTGTGCATAGAATTTGCTCCATTCTTTCATTACGGTTGCACTTATTGCATTCTATGGGTGTACCACACTCTCACTTGTCCTCTTTTATGGACTCTTGAGTTGCTTTTCTAACATTTCACTGTTACAAAAAATGTTCCCATAAATAACCCTATGCAAGTATATCTGTAGGGTACCTTCCCAGAATGGGTCAAAGAGTATCGGCATTTTAAATTGTTTTTTTTTTTTGAGATGGAGTCTCGCTCTGTTACCCAGGCTGGAGTGCAGTGGTGCGATATTGGCTCACTACAACCTCCGCCTCCCGGGTTCAAACAATCCTCCTGCCTCAGCTTCCCAAGTAGGTGGTACTACAGGCACACACCACCATGCCCCCCTAATTTTTGTATTTTTAGTAGAGACGGGGTTTCGCCAGGTTAGCCAGGATGGTCTCGAACTCCTGCGTTCAGGTGATCCACCTGCCTTGGCCTCTCAAAGTGCTGGGATTATAGGTGTGAGCCACCTCACCCAACCTAGCATTTTAAATTTTGATAGATATTGTACATTTTCCCTCTAAAACGGTAGCAATTTACATTCCCATGAGCAGTACACAAAGATGACTATTTCTTCTCAGCCTCAACAGGGTGTACTACAAAACTTACAGAAATGAATCTAAGTCAAAAATACCTCATTTTTGTATCACTTACTATGAATGAAATTGAGCATTAATCTAGTAAAGCATCCTCTGATTTTTCTCTTTCTCAAAACTCTTGTTCATGTCATTTTCATACTCTTTATCGGGTTGTTAGTCTTTTTTAAAAGTAATTTTGAAAATATCTGTGATGAAAATTACATAATTTCTCTCCTTAATTTTGTTTATGCTATTTTAAAATTATTTCAATTAATATTCTGTGTTGGCAGGTAGAATTCCTAATATGAATTCAAAATTTTCATCTTTTTAAAGGCTTCTCTATATTGAATCACTATTTTGCAAGGTCTTCTCTACCCCAAGGCTGTGGAGGAATTCCCCCAAGTTTCCATGGGAAACGCTCATGGTTTCCCCTTGACATTTGGGTCTGCAGTTAGTGGCGTGCTCATGAGGGCCTGGAATCAGCCATGTGGAGTATTTTTGCCATGAAATTGGCAAATGCCACATTATCCAGGTTTTTTTTATTTTTTGAGAGCCCTTTAGTAAGCACTTGTGAGGACGCTCCTACCTTTAATCGACTTGAATTTTTGACCAGATGTCTGTCACTTCACCACTGCAGGGTTAGTGTCTCCCTGGGACAGGAAGCAGCTGAGGGCAGGCACCGAATCCACGCAAGGCTCGACAGGCAGCTCTGCTCCCCCACGAGCTCCAGCAGGAAGCTTGCAAGGACCCATTTTCCCCGTTTTCACAGAGCTGGACTGGAAGCCCAAGCTGGCCCAGCCAGCATGGGCAGTGGGAGGTTGGAGGTTGGAGGCTGGAGGGCCTTCCACAGATCTGCGGGATGCTGGGGCCCAGACCATTGTGCTTCCCTGTCAGTGACAATGTTGTGAAAGGGGAATATTGGGGGTGCATCTATCACTTCAGGGAAAAAGCATGTGTGTAATAGTGGAGGAAAGGTTGACCTTATTATATGACAAATTGTTTAGTTTTTTTTCAATTATTTGAGAGACGTAAATTTTCTTTAATGTTCAGGTAAGTGGGGACCAAGGAGGCAGCCAGGATGGTAGTAGGCACAGGTGTTGAGAAGGGCTCGGGTCCCAGGCCATGCATGATGGTTCACGGCTGTACTCATAGCACTTTGGGAGGCCGAGGTGGGGGGATCACCTGAGGTCAGGAGTTCAAGACCAGCCTGGCCAACATGATGAAACCCCATCTCTACTAAAAATGTGAAAATTAGTCAGGAGTGGTGGCATGTACCTGTAATCCCAGCTACTCCGGGGGCTGAGGTGTGAGAATTGCTTGAGCCTGGAATGTGGAAGTTGCAGTGAGCCAAAATTGTGCCATTGCACTCCAGCCTGGGTTACAGAGCAAGACTCTGCCTCAAAAACAACAACAAAAAGAAGGGCTCAGGTTCCCCCATCCCCATTCAGTACCTGGTACCCAGTTCCCATGGGAGACGGCAGGGATGCAGGGATGGCCTCCCATCTCCTCTCTTTCTGTGCTTGCTATAGATTGATCAGGGGTCATTTAGTGGCTGTTTTTTTTCATATTTTATTTAAGCCAAATTCTTAAATAAACATACGTTGAGAAGACAGGCAGATAATACCAGTCAGATTTTCTGGAAGTCCTGAAATTTTCTAGCAATGGCCCTATGTGGAATTGTGTTCAACATAATATTTTTTAAAAATTAGAGTAATTCTCATAGATATAGCCACTGACTTATGTTCATACGAAAGAATTTTGCCTCTAATTTTTTTCCTTTATTTCTTTTTTCTCTTTCTGCCTGACTCTTCTGCTTTCCATGTCCCAGAGGAAAACTCCTTACAATTCTTCCCTTAAATAACTGTTCAGGGGTTGATGGAGACTCTCCTGGGTGACCGAAGGACAAAGGGGAAAGCTTGTGGTAAGTAACACGAAATGAGCCCTCAGGAGGTTCAGCAGTCATGTCTTACGGGTATTTAAAGCTCACCGGGGAAGAGCGTTGGATGCCATAGAGGGAAGGGAAGTGTCAAAGTGTCCCCTTGCTCCGCTTCTGGGTCCCTGCCATACAGGACGTTGCCTCACCTTGGGGGCCCAGCATGGGCGTTCCTGCCTCTGAGCCTCTCTCCCTGCTGCCCTTTCTGCCCAGCCGGACAGCCACCCACTACCAACCTGAGCTCGCCTGTCATCATCTGTCTGGAAGGTCCTATTCCCCACCCGGCCTTCTAGGCTGTGTTCTTTCCCAATTCTGCTCCCACGGCACCTTTGCTTGGTTCTGTGAAAGCACCATCCCACCGCATGCAACACTCGTGCCCTGAATAGCATGTCCTATTGCAGTGCGCTATGGCCTTGTTCGTTTCTGTGAAAGCACCATCCCATCGCATGCAACTCGCCGCCTGCATCCATGTCCTATTGGGGTGCACTGTGAATTTCTTGAAGAGTGGGCCGGTCTTATCTTTTAAAAAAAAACTTCCTTTGACTCCAGCCAAATGAAAATGGAATATTTGAAGCAGATGTTGAATGCATGAGTATGTATGTGCATGCACACGCACGCGAACACACACACACACACACACACACACACACACACACAGCCTTTCATAGCGCATGTCACCTTGTCTTTATTTAAAACATTTAGATAAGTCTAGTGAAATCATGCTCTGTTTTTCCCTATGTTTTCTTCCTTGTTTTGCAATCCCCTTGTCTACCAAGGATCCTGTTAAAAAACAAGAGTCTTTCCGTTGGGTAATGCTCGTATTAGCTTTCTGTTGCTGCTGTAACACATTGCCACACACTCAGGGGCTGAAAACTGCACGGACGCGTTGCCTTCCAGTTCTGTGAGTTGGGGAGTCTACCAGCCTGGCTGCCCTCCGTTCTGGAGGTTCAGGTGGGGAACCACGTCCTTCCCTTCCCAGCCTCTAGAGGGCGACCTCGCTCCTTGGCCGGGCACAGACCAGGTTGAGCGCCTGGTGTAGGAGCGCTTGAGCAGAGTCCCAGAAGGAAAACCCCTCTTAGCTGGTATAGGACCAAACGAGGGCAGAGGAAAACACGCACGCGCAAAATGAAATGGAAATGGATGCACGTTTCCCATTAAAACAATCACTGTGTTTTCGCCTATATCTTCAGTATCTGTGCCTTCTTTTCTAACACAATACAAAATACAAAACTGAATAGAAAACAAATGTGAATTTTTAAAAAACAGTCGACTTATCACAAACATACGTATAAGTTATGCACTAGCAAATATATGTAGGTGTATTTTTGTTAGTGCAAATTATGTTACTCAGACAACAGAAGGAAATAATTCGATGCTTCATGGTCTTCTATAAAGCACAAAACTGACTGGAGTTGTGGGCGCTCTACCATTTGCACACATTTGAACATTCTGATCAGATCCGGTTGGGTTTCTTATATTCCACCTGTTGGTTTTCTGATGCAGGGGCTGCAGCTGCGTCTGCTTAAGTGCTGAACATCACAGGAAACTCCCTTCTGACCGTGGCAGCCTAATTCACCGGTAGCCACAGCAAGGTTTGAGGTGCTTTTCTCCTGTTGGGCAGCCTCCGCCCTGCCTGCACCTTTTTGGTGCTAGCCACGCCCCACAGAACACAGAGCACACCTGCCCCTCACAGTGTTCCGGGATGTCCTGGGACATCCTCGGAGTGTCGGTGGACAGATCAACCGTGTTACCATGCCTGCTTCTCCTCAGCCAGAGGGACACCCCGGAGGTGCAGAGAATGAGCGGAGTCCAGCTATGGCCTGAGTAAGTCGCTGGCCTCCTGGGCCTCAGCCTGTTTGCTAATAGAGGAAAAGTGCTGCCCTGGACGCCTCATGTGATAGGATTGGAAGGGATAATGGTCATAAAAACATATAGTCTTCTTATAGAGTGGCAGAACAATCTCAGATTCTTTAACCTTTCCTACCAGCATCCATAACCGGTTCCACTGGACAGGCCCAGCCAGTTCAGAATGCAGTGAGACTCTTACACCTCCTACAGCCTGGGCATCACACTTAGGATATCCCATGTCTGTTGCTTTCTTTAAAAATTGCAGGGACGTTATGCAGTTGGAATCACCTCTTTACACAGCAGGTAGCGTGTGTTACTCTAAGAGGTGAACCTGCTGAAAACATCAATCAAGTCACACACAATTGCTAAATGCTCAGTAGAAAAACGAACCCTGCTGCAGGGAAGACAAAATTGCCAGAAGACATAGTACCACTCTCAGGAATTTATGGAAGAGTTGAGAGATCAGACGAGGCACATAAAGCTGCCAGAGAGCAATATAAGACAATATGTAAAGAAGGATAAATCACCTGAGGAAAGGCGAAAGTCAAGGAAGCCTGTTAGGAGAAGGAGAGGGGGCAGCCCATCTGGGAGGTATGCATTTGAGCTGGAAGAGAGAAAAAAAGAGGCCAAGTTGCTAAGGGAAAAGAGAACAGCACATAGAAGGGCAATGGCACAAACACCTGGAATCCAAACAAACCAGTTCAAGGCGAGTTTATATAAGATCTGCATATAAACACACAGCTGCAGGAAGTTGGGCTTGTTTGAAGGATACAGCTAACAGGAAGAAAACCTGCCCCTTTCCTTAAATGTCTCTTGAAGATGCTATCAGAGATATCAGAGACTGACCGTGTATTATTCCCTTAGTCATTCATTTGCCGATATGACTCGGCCATCCCCCAAGTGACAGATGCGGGGCTGTGAGTGTAAATGTGGCACAGGGTCTCCCCTTGGGGGTTCCTGGCTTAGCTAGAAAGAAAAGCACATACACTCTGCCTTTATCAGCAGGTACTCTGGGCTTCACCGGAGCTCTATCTGCGGTGATTTGGGAACACTGATAAAGGAGCAATTCACTGTGCCAGGTGAGGGCGCTGGGAAGCATTCACATCGCAGGTGACATTGCAGCAGGTTGAGGAGGGTAGAGTATTCTCCATGTAGACGGGGACAACAGGCATTCCGACAACACTGCCTGAGACACCCACGGAGAGGCCAGCACTCAGCACATGTACACAGTGGCAGGCACTCCAGTGCGTCCTAGAGCCATGTTCCAATCGGGGGTTCATCAGATAACATGGGGCACTTTCCCCAAAAGTGCAGGACTGGGCAGGACTCCTCCTCTGGAGATTCTAAGTGGCTGGGTCCTGGGGATGGGATTTGGAAACTCTCCCTACAGGATTTTGGCGTGAATTCTTTGTTAAAAAGCAAGGTGTTGGGGTGAGGGTCATGGGCGGCTTGGGGTTGAGAAAGCTGCTCCAGCCTGTGTGGTGGCCGTAAAAGTAACTCACACATGCTCTGACATTCCTCCCTCCAGGAGGAATTAATTTCCCTCTTTTTGAGCGTGGTTTGGACTTAGTAAACTCGTTTCTAGCAAACAGAATCAGGCAGCATAAGAGTGTGCAATGTTGGAGATGGGAGTGGCACAAAGGCCGGGCAGTTCCTCTTTGCTTTCTCTCCTGGGCCTCTGACTCTGGAGAAGCTGGGTGCCTTATCATGCAGACACCCCACAGCCCTCTGCAGGAAGCCAAGTGAGAAGGAACCGAGGCCTCCGGCCCCGCAGCAGGGGGATGACATCAAACACCAACCTCCGGCCCCAGCCAAGCCTCCAAATGCCTGCGACCCTCCCTCACATCTGGATTGCAACCTCATAAGACACCAGGAGACAGAAACACCCTATATTCATCATACCTTTTTAGTTCTGACAATGTCGCCTTGCTGACACAAGAGAGCCCGCCCCTCCCAGGGCTTGCTCATTCCTAGAGACAGCAAACCCGCTTCGAGCACACTGTGGATGTAAACAAGCCTGGAGCCCACACCACAGCAACCTCCTTTATAGGGCTTGCTCGCTCTTGGCCAATACCCACCCTCCCTAAGTATCCCGGGGCCAGCAGCAGACAATGAGGACAGACACCCCCAAGTCTGCTGACAGTGCCTCACCTCACTTCTCCCACAGAAACCACAGTAAAGGCAAGAGCCCAGGTCTCCTCTGGTCCCTCTGCCCCTTGACCCACCTGGAGCTTCCCTATGTGCCTCCCATGGTGTGGTGTGACCCCTTACCATGGTGTGGCGTGCCCCTGTGCCCCTCTTCCTGGAACTGTAACAAACTGTCTTTCAGTGGCAGTTGTCTCCTGCCCTACTAGCTTCCTCACCCTTACCAACCATACATTATACAAAACACCCAGCTTCCCTGATCTTGAATTCCCACCGCACGGAATCTGTGGGGCCTTGAATGTTTGTTGTTTGAAGCAGCTAACTTTTGTGGTGGTTTGTTATACAGTGGTGGATAACTAACATAGCTGACAAAAGCCTGGAGGTTTGGAGATCTGGGAGATGATACAGTTTTAAAGGACAGCAGCATGCTCAGTCTTTATTATTATTATTATTATTATTTTTTGAGACGGAGTCTTGCTCTGTCACCAGGCTGGAGTGCAGTGGCGCAATCTCGGCTCACTGCAATCTCCGCCTCCTGGGTTCAAGCGATTCTTCCGCCTCAGCCTCCCGAGTAGCTGGGACTACAGGCGCACACCACCACGCCCGGCTAATTTTCTTGTATTTTTAGTAGAGATGG